>UELU01145163.1:1681-16000 GCA_900490025.1 Megastigmus dorsalis | reverse complement strand
GAATTGATTAAATGCGGAATTTCAATGCTTATTGTTATTTTTGCGGTACACAAGTGAGCTGGAAACCCATTTATGAAAATGAATTTCGTGAAATGATTCCGATATTTTAAATTTCATATTTTCAACAATTATTATTGAAAATTCACGCATAACAACACGTTAAACCTGTAAACAAATATTGAGAGTTTTCAATATCAATATTTAAATCAATTTGATTACTTTATGCATGGTTGTAAATATATTTTAATTAATGCCGGAAAAATTATTAATTCTTAATTTAATTAAATTTAAAAAATGAATATGTGGCCTTAACGAACTTTCATATTATTATACTCTACAGAATCTAATCTAAAACAATGTTAAAAATAAATCATAAATTATCCGTTCCTTGAGAAAGATTTAAGGATGTAAAAAGCGATCGTCACGAACGAGGTTAAAAGGCTTTTATTTAGCCAACATTTCGGACTCTTTAATTCCGTTTCTCCTCAAGATCGTGAAGTTATTTTACGGGCGTATAAATTGTTACAAGTCATTTCCAATTCAATAATAGCAAACTAAATATAGACCATCAATTCTCGTTTAGCATAGTAAATAATAATTAAACATAGAAAAAATATTTAACACGGACTGATAATCGCATAAAAGTATACGAGCATCAAATGACGCCCTCGACACGATATTTATCCGCACTTATCGCTATCGCATCGGCTCGCAATAACATTTCGTCCAGCAACGTTTACGATAACCCGAACTCACCCATTAATTGATCCGCTAGCCACGCGTTAGTCCCCGGGACTCTCAAATAATTCATCAAGTAACGCGTCACAGATTTGTATTCGACCAGCCGAGCGAAAGAGCACACACGCCTATCTGACCTGCAAGTGTGAGAATTAAAACTGGCTAGAATTTGGGCAACCGATCCATATATCCCAAGTTTTAGGGTCGTTTAAGCGATATTTATGAGCTTGCACGTGTATGGATAGGTCTGGAAATTCATGGCAGTTGCCTAAGCGGCTATTATTTTGTTAGGAATCGATTAGATCGGGTACGAGTATGATTATGATTTATTTGCTACGACGGAGCTGTTACACATTTTACGAGTCGTTCATGGAACGGAAGACTAGGTTTATGAAATGTCGCTTGCATTTTTATACCTTCGTACGAGCAATGGGAAATTAAACTCAATTTCAGCTCTCGATTCATATTCGGCTAATGTTATTGCGAATTCAAAATTGATTTCATTATTTAACCGGTGTTATTACGAAAATACATTATTATTGTATGTATTTTTAGAAAAAAAAGTATTAATTTCGTTTAACGGTCATGGTAGTAATAATAAAAGCTCAAGATATAATCATAAAACAAAACGGTTGTTGTACAATCCAAAAAAAATGCACAGGAGGCAAAATGAACCGGACGGTTAAGTACGCACAAAAAAGAAAGAACGAAATCGCATTATAGCTCAGGTGTGGATAGTTATACGTTTACGATTATCCAGATAATTAAATGCTTAAATGGCTTCAGATTATTGGATTTGTTTTCCATCGGTGCGCATGGCACCGCATGATTCTTAGCCCGTGTTTACAATGACCGAATAAACAATTTGGCCAGTCGAGACGTAGATATAACGAACAAAAATATGTTTATGCAAAAGGTGGAGGTTCCCCCCACAGCGAGTGCAACATGGCCACATTGTTGAGAGTAATATGGTCACTACTTGATACTTGAAACTCTTTTTTACTTCGAAATACAAAATGATTTATCAAGTTTATTGTATTCAATAATTAAATCAACTATAACAAACTGTACAGAAATAAATTTCCGTGTATAACCCAAGTATTAAACGATGATATTTTGTGAGATGAGAATTATGAGCAATCATTGCGATTATAAAAATAGTATACACACATAATTAACTTGAAGTAGGATAGTTTATCTTTCTTTTCGTAACAATTACAAATCAATAAAAATATCTTAAGTTATATCATGGCTAGCGTGAAAAGTTTCCGAATTTTTTAAACTTGTAATGAAAAGGGAATTGAATATTTTGTTTCTTCTATCATTCTTTTTTTTATTTTTAAATAATCAAGGTTCAGATATTCCCCACATTGTACTATCGGCAACAAAAACATTTGCCTATCGCGATTGAAAAAGATTTTACGCAAATTCTTTTGACTTCAACTCGCCAATACACGAAAGGATGCGAATAAAATATAATAAAATGTTTCGAAATTTTGGCAAAATGTGCTTGAATATATACGTAAAAACTTATTGGCATGCTCTAAAGTTTTAAAACATAGGTATTTCGCAATGGGAATAGAAAATACAAATAAAAAAAATAAATTTTAATGTTGTACATTTTGTGTTTCAAGTGATAAATGTGTTCTACGAATTTGTTTGTGACATCTCTCTTATGTGGTTAATCTTTTTTTATCATAGTTATTTTGTTCATTCTAAGAACAAGTATCAGGTAAAGTGACTTTATGAAAAAATTATTCTAATGAATTATAAAATAGAGAACGATTCGTTTCCCTGCGCATAGGAACTTTTAAATTATTAATAATTACTATGACTCATTTCAAAACAAAGTGCAGTTGTGCAAGGCGTAACCTCACTGCTACCGCTTATTATTAATCGCCGTATTTCTCACTTCTGAAAATGAAATTAGTCAACGGCTATTTCTGAAATAATTGCCTCCCAAAATACATGAAAACAAAAAGCCGCCACACATTCCGTGCGAATGCATTGTAAACAATTAAACACCCCGAGCCAACTAACGCAATAGACATAATCATTAACAAAAATAAATAGTCAACAATTTTTGTATGTATCAAAAGAACTGCGTATCGTAACTAAATTGTAATGACGATTTGTTTTATAATCAGAAAGTTGTTACGTCAATCTATGGTTCGTCCCAGTGGGAAATATTATTCTGGCCTTCACGCTACAAATGTATATATATATATATAGACACACATAATAATCTCAATTTCAATCTTCAGAATAATATTTGTGATTTATCAGCTGTCCACGATCGAGTTTATTAGGGCCATAAGTCGACAAAATCAATACTTCACTTTAATTTCAAACTTATACGACTATTAACCTTGTTCCTTTTCCTGACCCATTGCGCATACGTATGTTCTTTTAGCGCGCGAAATTCGCATTAGCAATTATCGCATAATTTATTGTATTTGCTAAAATTACATTGCAAAAATTTATCAACTATTCCGTTGATATTGGATAAATGACGAGTTCACTTAGCTTCCAAAACTTGTTGATGTTGTATTAACATACTGCATTTAGTATCGCGTGTAACCGAAGAATGCATAATATATGAATACCAGTAAACATTCTCAAACACTTTATGAATCACTTTGATTAATTGTAAATTATAAACTTTTATAAGTAGCACCATAATTTTAATTTATGCTTTAAATTAACGACGCGTAATAATATTTTGATATCGCTTCAATTGTAAATATTTCAAGCACATTTTCAAAAGTGTAAAACAATATTTTGGATTTGCACACATCTCCCTGAAAAGTATGCAAAACTAATAAAAAAGGTCAATAAGATTCAAAGTATCGATTTGAAAACTCAGCAGGTATTAAAAAGTGCGATGAATAAATACAAACTTTGACCATTTCCTCGCGGTTTTTTTTCTTTAGACGCTCATACATTATAATTTTATCGCGGCTCGAATTTTATCGTCCATATACGCCTATAATAAATCTATAAACTACATACGCCCGCACATAGCATTCGCGGGACGGCAGAGAAAAGGTGAAAAATGTAGAGTACGAGTTACGTTTGCTTTATTGTACGCGTATGGGCACATTCACAAAACTTTTAATTTTTCAGCACCGCGAGATTAAGCTTTCTTACAAAAGGATATTTACCTTTTGCGGATGATTTCTCAATAGAACTAAATATACTTTTTAACCTACCACACATTTCAGAACTTTTTGGCATATTTAAGTAAGTTAAAAATAATAAAAACCTACCAAAATCGCCGGTTCTCCCCGTGTGTACTATTAGGCATGAAATTAATTGTTAAGTACATACTTAGGTAGATATACTTTTGGAGTTAGATGGATGTTAGAGGGAAAACCCCCAAAAATTGTATTAATTAATTAAATCTACAGTTTTTATTTGTTTCCAAGCTGCCATGACTCCAAAAATTTGTCAAGTAACAAATTACAGTCCAATAATTTCATATAAAAATACATACATAAAGGAGTAAAGAAATTTTTCATTTTTTATGACACTCACGCCTGAACAAATTTCAAATGAAAAATAAGACGTTTCAAACGTATGTGCTCACAAAAAAATTTCAACTTTTTATAAGTTAACTTTTTATAACATGTTCACATTCGGCCATTCAAACTTAAACAAACAGTTGTCGCCATGCCTCTAATCCGCGCATCTGAAAGTCCCTAATCCTTTTCAATTCGCGCCATTCACGTAGCCACCCATTAAACGTCCGAAAAGGTTAACACAACCCGGCCTAATCGTAATCTCCGCCCAATGCGAGCCCAATGCATCTTTAAATTCCCCCGCACAGTCCGAAACTATAAAGTGACTCCCCCTCCGAAATCGCTCCATTAAGCGACAAAAGAAACAAAGGGAGCCCGTTGCCAGGACCGCATAATACACCTCGGCGGCCGAATAACGAGCCGCTTCTCCCATTGTGCATCCATTATTATTATGCGCTCAGGCGAACTGGCAGAGGCAGGAAGCGAACCGACCGCCACAAGATGCGACCTGCGACTGTCGACGACCCCGCCAGCGGCCACGGCAGCGCTTGCCGCCGCGCAGGAGGGCCAGGCTCGGACGACCTAGACGCTCCGTCACGAGCAGCAGACGCCATCTCCCTCCGGAACCTCGCCGTCCCCCCAGCCGTGGGCTTCCCCAGCCCTCGAGTCGGAAGTGCCACAGGTGTGGAAGTCCTATCTCGCAGGAGGAGGTGGCGGAGAGGAAGGTGCGAGTCATCAACTGCGACGAGGAGTTTTGCGGGAAGGACAGCGGTGAGAGACAGACTTTGTTTACGCACATATGAGGGCTTCCCTCTCTCTCTCTCTCTCTCCCTGTACAGTGGAAAGGAAAGAGATGCCAGAGGGGATCAGGGTGAATTTGCGTTCGGGCTAAAAGTGGATTTGGGCCGCGCGACGGACAAAGGACGGCCGTTGCTTTGTTGTTAAATCGCGCGCGCGGAGAGCTCGCACCTTTGTGCGATAGATTTTCTTAAACGATCTTCGCCCGCGTTTGAATTGAATCCGCAAACCGCGCGGGTATTTGCACACGTCCAAGATGGGAATTTCTCTTGAGACCTTGTTCACTGTTGGATGCTTACTTTGTCATATTATTGTGAATTGCCATTCAATCAGATTCTTATAAACTTTATATGTCTTTTCTCTTATACGTACATCAAATAACGTCCGATAAAGAAATTAATTTTAATTAATTTAAATACGTGTATAGCTTTGAAGTTTTTCTTGTTGTGTATGAATTAAGTTTACAATTGATTTCTAATTTAACCGCAGAAATTATTTATTACTAATACTTTATTATTAATACTCCAAATGCATTAAATTTATAATGTGATAAGTCCACCTAGTTTGACAACTATAAATTTAAATTCAATTATGTTATGATTCAAATTCTTGAGATTTAACTGGTATTACCTTAGTTTTTACAAGCTCTAATGGTTTTTTTACATACTTATGTTCACATTCATATAGAGGTGCGTATCAAAACATCATTAATCATCGTTGCCCAATTTTTTTCGTCGCATGACGAAAAATTTGTTCAAGTATAAACTTTTTCCTACTATCTCAGTTTTATGTAGGTGGTAGACACCGTGAATTAGGTCAACAGTTCAAGATGAGTTTGTTGTCCAATATGATTTAAATAAAATACCACTAAATATTTATTGACTGATATAGATATTTTTTTATCGATGAATATATCGAAGATTTTTATAGATTGATGATTTGTTCTAAAGTAATTCTCAAATAAAATTTGAAATGCTACTCAAATAAAGTTAGTAGTTCCAACGCAGTTGCGAATGCAGTCTTACACGAAACTTTAAAAAATAGCTTACTCTTGGATCTAAATATTATAACTATATAATTGTGGTAAATGTAATAATAACCATCTTGTGAGTATTTCATAAAATCAAGAACGACAATAATCTATATTATAAATTCAACGGTTTATTAAGCCAACTATTCGAAATCATATTTTGTATAACGATATTCATGTTCACTCGCATCAAAAAAGGAAGGAAAATCCATTATCGCAGAAAATATGAATCCCTTAGCGAGAAAATCTTACTTCTCAAAACTTATCCACTAATATTCATTTCGCCGCAAGATACATTGCACGTAACCTCCAAACTCCATGTACATTAATTATCGAGTCACGAGTCAAAAAGCTTCCACATTATCTAAGCCTCTCTTCCCCCATTAAAACAATTGTCAATTCCAGACATTTATCCAGATGACGGGAGCTCAACGAAACGCGACCAGGCGATACTGGCGAAGCTGCCGAAGAAGAACCTCAGCACCGAGACCTGCGGCAAGCGGAAGAAGCGCGTGGAAGTACTGTTCGACGCGAGGAAGCGCAAAGCAGATCGCAACCGCCCGCTTCCCGGCTCGAGCTGCACTTGCATGGACGATCCCTGCGACTGCGGCGATTCCGACTGACTCTACCTCGTCCTTCCCAGTCCAAAGGCTTAAGGATCTATATACATCCTGTTTGCGTGGTTTGTGTGGGTGCGTGTGTGCGTGTGTGCATCTCCGTGATGGGATCGCGCGCGCGCGCGAGAGAGAGAGAGTGCACAAGTTGCCCAACGACCACCAGCCAAACCGCATTACGAAAGTTTAGCGTTCGCGATCTCGAGGTAGGCTTTGGCAAATTGCTCTCGCTTCTCCCTAGAGCCGTGGGTTCTCGGCTGTATATAATTATCAACAAATTCCATGGCGCACGAATTTGGATTAGGTCGCGCGTCGGCTCCCGACGGTGTAAACCTCGCACGCCTCCAACGCGATATACCGCGCACGCACACACAGAGAGAGAGAGAGAGAGAGAGAGAGAGAGCGCTAGGTTATATTTATAAATGTACAAGAGGTGGGCCAGCGCGGCGAAATCGATGTCTTTCCTGCGCGTTAACGCGGATATGTATCGCGCGCACAGAGAGCATTTTCTAGGTCGTCCGAGGCGTTAGGATTTTTGTCGAATTTCCCTCTCGCCTCTCGCGTCACTTGTATCGCGTTATATATTTTTAACTCCGAGCTTTTTAGTTTATTGCAGCCCCCGCTAAATTAATAGATTGTTTTGGTTTAGCGGGCGAGTGTATTCGAACGAATAAAACGATGACTCTGCGAGTGCGTGTGTGTGTGTGTGTGCGTTGGGTCTATTTGCGTTTTTTAATTTAGTGCATTTTATTTACGGATGTTATTCGCGGATGCGATGATTTGGGGATATACGATACGAAGAAACGATGTTTGGCGACGAAGGCTCAACAGCTAAAACTGTTTTTCTAAAACTGTAAGATACAATTCTGAGTTATATCATTTACCATTTTTTTTTTTTTTTTTATATCCGAACCGTCACAATTAACAAATTTTAATTACTTTAATTGAGTAAAGAATAAGGAAAGTATCACCTACTTTCGCGCGAATGCAATTTAAATTCGATCCAATTGGAACTCATTCGGCGAGATCCTTTTGTGAATAATTATTCTTAAGAGCTCGGCGCAATCAATACCTCCAATAAAACCTGGCCTCTCCGAGGCGCACTGCACGAGCCGAAGTGAGACCCCTGGAGGAGTTCAGAATATTAAAACCCAATAAAATACGACTTATATTCGCTCCAAGGAATATTCTTTGTCAGTCTATACTGCGCAAATAGATTAAGTGCCTGGGGAGTGGGGAATCAATTGCGAACAAAAAAAAATACTGTACAACCACTTGGTAATAATTTTGTAAATGATATCTTTTCCGTATAACGGACTCGACGGGTGGAACTGCATGGGATATCCTAATGAAAGAAACTTTGATAGAGTGAATTGTTCCTTAAATTGATGCTTATGTTTGCTGTATTAGTTAAACAAAAAAGTGATGTCAAGGCCAAGGCTTTATAGTCGATTACTTTAGGTGGAGTAGAAATGATAGAAATAATTTACATAAAAATCAGATATGAAAATCTACAGGAGTCATATTTACCAGCCATACTTCAATATATTACAAATAGTACATTTTATGCGGTTCATAATTTTAATAATTTATTTGCTCAATACTTGTCTATCTAAATTGATCTTATCTCGCGAAGCATTCGGTGCTTTACATTATTAAAAAAAGTAATTTACTGAACTGCCGACACAATCTGGGATATTCATCGCTCGTGGCACTTCATAAATCATCCTTGCAGATAAAGTTAGATTGTATACCTTCGGACAAGTAACTTTTACGACGTAATTTATAATTTTGAACAAAAGGTGTCATCAACGTGATTAAAAAGAGGTCTGCGATTCCATAGAATATACATAGAAATGCTAAAGTGTTTCAAATGTTTTGGGTGCTATAAATGAAATATTCGATAAATGCTCTCTCTCATTCCGGACGTTCTTAATCCACCGCTATGAATAACTGAGATTGCGGTTCTTTTTATTCTCTTTGACGATGCAATGCAAGTTCCGTTCCCTTTAATAAAATACTAAAGGAAGCCTGTCGCACAAATTTAAGAAGATATCATATAATGTGTGATAGATACTTTTGCTGAATATTAAATTATTGCAAATATTACATATGCATTCAAAAATTTTATGAACAGCAACTATTATTGAAGTAAAATATAAAGCTAGAAAAATTGACTCTATTCCTTTCAACAAGGATTCTCGGTGTGATTCCTGCACTAACGCAACATCGAATTGAATTTACAAAACCAAATTGAAACTGCAATCTAAATTTACATCCTATCGTATAGTTTGGTAACTCTATAGCGTAAATGTACTCTGCATCCATTATCTCTATGTTATGTAAGTTGATATATTGTAATCAGAAAAGACTACTCAAGTAGACTAAACATAGTAAAAAACTCAAAAGATAAACATTTTTCGAATTTAAATCGCTGTTACTAATCCTAGTGAACAAATACTATAGCTATTCATAATATTAATACAAAAACTATGATTTTAATGTATAAAAATAGAAAAGTCAAATGTGAAGTTATTAACAACAGTTAAAAAAGTATTGTCCAGAAAAGAAGTGTCAGTGTTTATACACTTGAAACGCCGGCAACAGAGTTTGAATAAACCTGCTATTTTGGCTCAATTTTAAAAATAATATGTATAAAAAGCGTATCAATGTAAAATTTGTTCAAAAATATAGTAGGTTATACGGTTTATATTACAAAACCGAGGGTATGTATTTTTCTTTTACAAATTAAACATTCGTTTGATTTATAAATAAAGTAAAATTGCGTTTTATTGACAGTTTACCAATCGAAAGCTTTCACGATAATTATTACTCTATTGTGGTTTTTTGGTCTTTCATCGTGTTGATTGCACTTGACGCCGACGTTTCGTGAACATCGCAATTCACTTCTTCGGGGCAAACCTGAAACTTCTCTGAAGAAGTGGAGTTTCTGGTCTATTCTAAAGGAGTGAATCGCAATGTTCACGAAACGTCTACGTCAAGTACATTCAACGTGATTGAAACTCCGAAGAAACCTCAACAATTAATTTAGATGTCCTTTTCGATAGTTGAGCATTTTAAAAATAATTCTCTATTTCACATTACCAAACCCAATAATAATAAAGAATTATATCTCTTAATATATCGAGTTAAATAACAATTCTCATATAAATTTATTTGTCTGTGTAAAGCAATTTTATATAGAAAACCGAAAGTCCCCTATTTAGATGCTTTTTCAAATTAATTTTCCTATCCTGAATGAACAATCTATTTCACTCTTGTGCGATCCTCAAGGGCTTCCGTGTAGCTGCATTCCCCGAAAAGTTTTGAGCATTTATTCAAATCAGTGTACGACCTCATTGTACAGCTGCATACACAGGGGTTTAGAATAAACGATGAATAAAACAACGGGGCTTGTGCAATCATGCATAACCGGCTATCGACGGGTATTTCTCTAAACGGCTGCACCTTTCCTGACAATTATCCGCATCGCCGGCCATACGGCATCTGTTTACATGTTTTCGCAGCAGCTACTGTATACTGGCTAAAGTGGCCTCAAAATTTTTCTTAAATTTAAATGTTGACTGCGATTAAGAATTGCAAATATCATCCGGTGTAGAAGAAGTGGACGAAATATTTATAGTCGTTTACAACATATAGCAAAAGTATTTAGTATAAAAAGAAAGAATGTACATTCCTAATAACGAGAACAAATATTGAAAAATGACGTTATGACAATTATACGTAAGTAGATAATGCCGAGTACTGTAGGACGAAGTTTTTTTACTTAAATTTGTATTATATTAAATGTTTTTCTGCATTCCAAAAAATGGTATAAGTTTTACGTATCTTCCTTTTGGTAACGTAAACATGTTTCCGTTTTGTATGTAAAAAGTAATAGTGGAAACTTTCTAAGTAGAAAATACTAAAGACTACTACATGTCTTTATAAGAATGAAATAATAATTGAAGCTTTTCATTAATCTTAAAATTTTTTTGAAAATTACGATGCTATATACGCAAACTGATTTAATTTAGCACGTAAAATTTTTTTAACGTTAAAAATATACCGATAATTTTTAAAAACATTTATCTACGCGTAATCGATAAAGCACAGCTCTGATAAAACGCGTTTTAACTCGCCTACTCACAGAAGAATGGGGCAAAAATCTATAAAAAAAAAGACGGCATCGATCCCGCGGTGCATTCAAAAGCGTCCATTAGATCTTGGGCATCAGAGAAACCCCAGAATTAGCTCGATTTAAAAACATGAGAACGTCAGAGAGTTCCCGACTGCATTTTTCTCGAACGGCAGGGGCCAGGCGCACAAATGCGGACTCCCAGCTTAATCATTCAAAAGCCCATGTCGCTCTCGTACTCTGTGTGCAAAGAGAGAGAGAGAGAGAGAGAGAGAGAGAGAGAGAGAGAGCAAGAGAGAAAGAGCCGAGGGAACGAGAGCGAGAGGCTGAAAGCAGCGCGCGGAACAATAGTCGCGGCGACTATATAGCTCGGTCCTCTCCCTTTTTTTGCTCTCCTCCTCTCTGCTCGGACTCGGCGTCCCTACTCTCTTCCCGCAGGGAAAGAGACGCGAACAGGATCTCGCGCTGAATAATTGATAAAGCGACAGAGTGAGATGGATGGTCATAGAGAGACATATATAGTGAGATGGGTTACACGTAGATTGAATGGGGCAAGAGGAAGAATCGAGTGCGAGAGACTTACCGAACGTTGGCCAGGGTGTGCCGTCGGGACCTGAGGTTGTGGTAACCCCGTAGTTCACCGATGCTCCCCTGCTCGGCCTGCATCCTGGCCTGTGCCGTGGCGACGGCACTGGCGATCACGTGGTGCTGGTGTCCGGTGGCGCCGGCCGTCGTGACGCTTCTGCGCGAGCGCCAACCCGTTCTACTGCTACCTCCGCCGCTCGGCGTAGGCGATTTCTTCTGGTAGTGTCTGCGAAAATCAGTTAGAGGGGCTTTGTTTTATTATATTGCGGCAATGGAGAGGCTGTCTTTGGGAGGAGTTCGAGGGCTTGATGCTGGGGGGGAGGGGGTGCAGAGCATGCTGCATTTATTCCATTTCCCAACAATTTTCTCGATTCGTTAAATTTAATTATATTGAATGATTATATTGATATAAGAGTTTAATATAATGCTCATTTAATTTTTTATAGTTTTAAATTTTGCGGAGCATTTTGATGATTGGAGAAATGGATAATTTGAGAACAAAATTTAGGAATTATACTTCTTTAGTTTAATTGCAATCCTAACAATTAAGGATGTAATCGACATTTTTCATATTTACTTTCATATTTACAAAATCAATTATTAATGAATGAAAAAAGGTCATCACTTGTAAAGTATTTTGTTTAAAGAATAAATAAATCTATTCATTGTGTGTTATTGTTGTTAGAAGTTTTTAAAAGGTTAAATAAACATAAAGCATAAAAAAACTAAATAAAAGTAGTTGTATATTTAAATCTGACCTACTACTGGAATTTCATGCTTCGAAAAGATAGAGAACTTTTTCAACGCTACACAACATTAAAAATCTTTTACGTTAAAATAAAAATATAAAATTCATTATTTATCACAAAGCAATACTTATAAAAAAGCAAACTATACTTGCATGTAAAATATACAAAAATAGTCAACTCTATATACTAATACTTCATATGTTTTAACTATTTACATTTGTTCTGTGTATTTAAAAATTGTTTTTTATAATGAAATTTAAAGAGGAAGCAAGCATACTAGATGCAATATTTATATATAAGGTCTAATCTATAAAGTCTAAAATCGACATTCATACAACTTACGAAGCTATATTATAAAATAGAATATTTTAAATTACAACTAAACTTACAATTTAACAAGATTTTTGTTCGTAAAAATTTTGTATAGTTTATACTTTGGGGTAAATTATACAATAGTTCTATAAAAATAATAAACGTGTCAACAATTTTTTCTTCTAATAAATGCAAGCCTGTATTATCATGTCCTGAAAATATCACGTGTCAAATTTGCATTCAGGAATATTAGTATATATGGTACGTCAATATTTACTTAGAACTTGTCGTTCCCAATAATTACGTCCAATCAATTATTAAACATACAGTAAATGTTATGGGTCGAGAAATCGAAAAGCTAATTATTTCAATAATCATGTATTTGAATTTAAATGAAAAAATAAAAAATATAATCATAAATAGAATCTCTATAAATCTAATTGGTGGATAGATTATTTTATCCTAAAGCGATTTTTACTCATAGAATACACGGAGAAAAAGGATGTAGCAATATTTATGATGAATATACGAAAAATTACTATGTTGCGTACCAAAGCTATGATATACTCATTTTATGGAGATTTTTCTTATGTTTATAAAAAAAATTACTATTCAACATAGCAATTTTTATAGAAATTTATAGCCAAAGTTACTATGTCCATAGTAATATTTGTTATGAATATAAGAAAAATCTCCATAAAATGAGTATATCACAGCTTTGGTACGCAACATAGTAATTTTTCGTATATTCATCATAAATATTGCTACATCCTTTTTCTCCGTGTAGTAACGAAAAAAAATTGTTTATATTATTTAGAACGAATCGATATCAAAGAAAATTGTGGATGATGAACGGCCGTAAATATGTTCACTATTCACTCGTTTCTTGCTTTATGGTGCGAAGAACTTTTCGTAGTAAGAGTTGAATTTTCTTTGCGATAAAATTTTAATTTTTACTGTGAATTTTTCCAGACAGATTTCGCGATGATGAAGTGTTCCATTAATGCATTATTTACGATCTTTGAAATGGCTTCTAGTATATGGGAATCCATCATTATCAGCATAAAAAAAGCAAGCGGAATTTTTCGAATGCGTTAACAGTCGATCATTTTGATATTTTCCATCATTTCGCTTTAGCTCTATCTATTGCAGAATATAATTATTTCCAAAATTCATTCTAAAACACTATACACTCCTATGGTTATAACAGTTTTTTTTTTAACGGATTGTAAACAACCATAAGGCGCGCGCGTATACGAAAAAAAAAAAAAGAAAAATGATAAAAATCCAACCGACACTCCACTATATATTCCTAAAACTTTCGTCCGATTCCACTGACAGCTTTTTTTTTTATCGCACGCTCTCGCCTACACGCGATCACGAAAATGCGATTGAAAAGCCGGGATAAAAAAAATCGATGCCCTCGCGCGGTCAGTTCGAATCGCATGCCAAAAAAGAAAGAAAAAAAAAAGAGAATAAGGGAGTGAAAAAGAATCTCTCTCGCGGCATCGAAAAGTAGCGAGCCCTAGTCCGTAAAGACAAGGTGAAAGAGAGGAAGCAGAAGCTCCACGACTGAAACAATTCGAGAAAGTGATAAATGGCGCCGGCGGGAGGAAGGGAAAGGCCTTTTTAACTCTGGCCTCGGGCCGTATAATACACGCACGCGAATGTGAAAACTCAGCCTTCGCCTATATAGGCGGCTGCTGCTGCTGCTGCTGCTGCTGCTTCTGCTACTGCTGGTATAGGTGAGAGAGATAGAGAGAGAGATATATAGAGAGAGCATAAACTCCCCCGCACTCGCTCACACTTGTGTCTGTGTCTCTCTGTATATGTG
>UELU01145162.1:208616-227660 GCA_900490025.1 Megastigmus dorsalis | reverse complement strand
TCGCGTAATAGTAATAAAGGTGGAAACACACTTGTAAAAGGGAAGATTTCGTCGATTTAGAGAAGTGATTCTTCTTCAGGATATTTATCGTGACGCGATATGGCCATTTTAAAATTTTTAACTAAGTCACTCGATCGAAAAAGTGTTAGAGGCTAAGTTCTTGCAAATAATTTATTATAACTTGTAAAATATGGCCTCTCGATGATAAAAATTAATATAATCAATACTCTTACCGATATATTTTTATAAATCAAATCAATAATATAGTGCATAATAAAGTAACAGAGAAAAAAGCATTTTTCTATTTTAATCTTTAGCTGATAACACAATTTTTTATAGCTAAGTTATTTATAGTAACCGCGATAAAAAAAAATTGTATAGCATAGGCATATCATTTTCATAAAAGTAGCATATCACTTCCGTAAAACAGTGTATTATATAAGAAATATCGTAATCCATGAAGTTCTACTGACATTACTTGCACGTAGCTGTATGATTCATGAATAATTCAGGAGCAAATGATATTCAATAACGATAGCGTTAGCGCAGAGGCAGAGTCAAAAATATTGGAAGATTAGATTTCTCCGTCAGCCACCCAATTTCAGATTGAAACTTAACGAAGTAGGGAGGATCTCAATCCATATATACACCAGGAGCGAGAAAAAAAGGATAGCGCAAAGACATGGATGTAGCTAGCGCTGGTTGTATAATGTAGTCAACAGCCGAGGCGTGAGTGCGGACGAAAGAAAGAGGCGAGAAAAGGGCTGGCATCATACATGCAGCTCATATATAGGGTCGGCGCGATGGGGAGACAGAGAGAGCACGCGATTCAACGCCCCGGAAAATGCGTCGGTCGTCAAGCGATGTGTAGGGCAGGTTTTTCTTGCTCCCTTTCCTCCCCGCATGCTCATACGTGCGCGTCATTTTAACCGCAAAAGAGAGCTTCACAGCACGCGAGAACTCGTTAGATATCTCTCGTCAAAGCGAGGGATGACACCGACCGAGCGAGAGAACAGATGCAGGAAAAACTGCTGCACTTCGACACGCGATTTAGCCAAATTATAAAGTCATGGAAATACGCGAGATGTATTTTTTTCGAGTGTATTTCAAGCGATTGGGTAAGTAGTTTTGAGGAGTTTACAGAAATTGAGGAGCACGCTCAGTCGTTGTAGAGGTCAATAGATGTATATTGCAAGATTGTCGGTATAAGGAGACACGTCTTTTGTTATTGATAAAAATACTTTGAATGAATGACGAAGACATCGAGTGCTTCATTTTAGATGGAACGCTGTCATCTGAGATTATAAAATGCGTTGTTACAGCTTTAAATATTTAATTCTAATAATTATATAAAGAGTTCAAATACGCGATTCCGTATAACAGCAAAATATATATCGAATATTATTTGTTCAGAATGAATCAAGGTTAAAATGACGCCCGCAATATATATGAGCTTGTAAATGTGTCCACTGCAGGAGCTCGACACTTTCCTAAATTAACAATTTCGCAAATCCCTCGATCACCAAATCCTTCGAATCTCACCACAATTCACCTCTCGAGCATTAACAAATCGACGCACAACTTCGTTCGCAAAACGCACTGCACTTAAAAGTAGGAGGAAAAAAATATATATATTGCGTTAGCAAGTTTTTAGCAGTTAAACGGCGGATCGCGCACAAAGCCACGGTAAAAAGGCCGGTAAGAAACTAAGAAGCGAGCGGTAAAAAAAGACCGACCAGCAAAAAGAGAGATAGCGAGTCGTACAGTGCAGGCCGATAAGCTCGCAACTCGTGTGTGCACGTGGCCGCGCCAATCGTCCCAGTGTATAGGAGAACCGGAAGTGGGAGAAGTAGCGCGAGCTCGGCTTCCGCCGTTACGATACACCAGGGAGCGCGATCGGGCTTATTAAACAAAACAAAAAAAAAATAGAAGAAAAAAAGCAAGCCGAGAGCTGCGATGAAATTAGCTCTTATCGCCTTCATTGCCCATTGTTTCGATTTCATGGACAGCCACTGCCCCGGCACAGGCCGCGGACGAGATTTATCCAGCTAAACGCCTCTTGAAAGAGCTTGTGTGTTTGCTTCGAACGTCCACGTGGATATTGAAGAAGGTTACCGGGGTGAGCTTTGTGTTTGCGTGGCCGATTGATAAAGTCTGATGGACTCGAGAGGTACGGGGGATTATTGCAAAGTTTCCGTTGGATTTGTTGTATGTTTAGGGTCATTGATTTTCGTGTTTATCTTACTACATTTCCTCGAAAAAGTCTCTGTGGAAATCTGATTGATAGTAGTAAATAAGGTAAAGAATGTGTACTTAAGTTTTAAAATGAATCGCTCAAAATTAATGTTTTTCATTATTTAAGTATAAAACTTTGCTTTTCTATCTTCTCGGAGAAAATTACTCTTATTTCTTTGGCTCAAGGAGAAGTTCGAGAAGGAGAGTTTTATACTTAAGTAATGAAGAATATGTACTGTTGAGCTTTTTTTCATTGGTATTTCTGCAGTTATTATTAAATGCAGCGTAAGATTACATTTAAAAAAAAATATATATTTCTAGAATTTTAGACAATACCACATTAATTTTAAACAACAGCTGTGCACTTTTTCAACTAATGCCAGTGAATTTAGTAGTCTTTTATTCCCAAAGTAATGTAATTTGTCTCCTTTGAGCTGCTGGTTTTCTCCGCGCTTGGTTCGTGACACGAACAATAGAACGCAGATCCTAGTCTCTTTGTTGCTGGGTTCGTGCTGATTCCAGATACAATCTTGTCAAGCCACCTTAACATGCACAAGTTCATACGGGCTCTCAAGTGAATTCAACAATATCAGTGCGAGAAGCCTGTTATTAATTATTCTGCTAACTGAATGATAAAAAATTTGGCATAATTTCTCACTATTTATTATCTTAATAGATAATTAATAGAAGAACAAGTGCATTTGCTACCTGTTGGTGGCGAGGTTGTTGGTCAAGTTAGTCTTGTTAAAAATTTTTTAAAGTTCTTTGCCAAGTTAATTTATTTGATTCTCTTAAATTTCATTATCCTACTTTTTTCAATACTTGAACTTTTAATAGTTGCATTATTCAATAATCATTAAGGGTGAGAAAAAAAATGTGTACCGCTAATGACCCATTTACAAAAAGGCTTATGTTGACAATGCGAACAAATTTCAGACAAATTACTTTGCCTCTGAGTTCCAATGTTATGTAATGAAGATGTAAGGACATTATTCTACGTAATTTTGTTCCTCAGACACCAAATTGAAGCGATGCCTCTAACAAAACTGAAGTATGAGATTTTGACATACATTCAGTAGAAAAATACATGAAACTCAGTCTTCCATGAATCTTTTGTAACTAAAACAATGTTGAACAAAGAGATCAATCGGGCGGTCGTGCACATGCTATACACAAGACTTTAGAAATTTTGTAATGAGCTATATTACAAAATTACTCAATCGAAATGAGTATATATATGACATATTGTGCATAATCTTTAGAAATTTCGTAATGAATTCTCATTACAAAGTGACTCAATCGAAATGAGCATATTTGTCATATTTTGAATAATATCGCATGCGTACACGTACGCACATTTTCGTTTTGCGACCGCCCCTACACCATTGGACGCTGAGTAAGGGGCAAGCAAGGAGAGAGAGAAAGCCCAGCTGTGTCGTCACGAAATCTCTCACAAAGCCACCGCACGAACTCTACCGCCTCTGCTTCTGCCATCCTACGCCTATTCGTGTTCGCATCCCCTGGCTTGTGCGAGTACCGCGAGGGACTGACAGTAAGGTTATTCAATTAGGCCTCTTTCGAGAATCGCCAAAATGAAAATTTCAGCGGCGTATCCGGGGACTCTACAGCCTATTTGGGGTGTCGGTAATAATAAGCCATTCGAAGCATTGTCGTGGAAAAAATTTAGAAGCGCTCTGACCAAGCCGCTGATTTTTGTCTTCAAGGGTCAAAGCATATTAGAGCTCACTGATACGAAGTGTTTGTTTTAGTTTCTATTTTATTCGACGGCTTATGTTAACGTAGAATACCAAATCCTTATATAAATTAGTAGTGGATATACAATGCATCAAGAAATTTTTTTTCTATAAAAGTGCGTAAAAATATTTTTTAACGTTGTTAGAACAAAAATTGACTATTTTTCAGAATTTTTTTCACGTCTTCTATATCTCAAAAACAGATGAACCGATTTTCTAATTTCAAAATACATTTTATTCTTTTTTTTTGGGGGTAGGGATTGAAAAATAATTTTATTCAAATTAAAATATTAAAATATACGTTTGAAAGAGCTTTCAATTAGGAAATTACTATAAGTCACTCAAAATATGTGGGTTATTTTCTGCGGAAATCTTCAGTCTTACGATTTAATACTTTAAAATGCACTTTCTTTATATATTGATTTTAAATTAAATTTTAGTTTTCACTTGTATGTAAATTAATACAATTTAGAATAGTCTATGTAAGAGACAAAAGAAATTCTGTTCTCACAAGCATATGTACTTCGTTTTAAATAAGCTAGTCTTTGTCATATTTTTATAAATTTTAATTACAATTTATAAAATATCCGAACTTAAAGATTCGGATTAACAAGAATATAAACACTTAACTGAAGATATTGCAATTAAAATACCCATATACTACGCTTATTCATAATTTGTAAAGACAATAAACAAAGAAATATTACATTTTATTAATTAAATAAACATATATATCGTTCATTAAAATACCAAATGAATACGATTCTTTATAATACTTAATCCGCAATAAGTAACTATCTTTCACAGAGAATGAAAGTGGAAAACGAATCTATTGTATCGCGGCTACTGGGCGAACGCTCTCATTTATCCGGATTCCACGGATTGCCAATCTCATATTTCAATTTCAAGGCGCGGGATGTATAGTGACTCTATTCCCCTCGCACTGAATTTAAGGCACCCCTTGTGTGCACGCACCACAGCTCGAGGCATCTGACGCAGCGGTACGAGCCTGTTATTATACGCAGGGGTAGTACTCGTATGAGTTTTATGTCCGTGTGCCGAAGTATAGTGGTGTTTGTACATAAGCGCATTTTCGAGCGACTCGCACATTTTCTTACGCGCTGCTTTAAAATGCGTGTAAAGTTCATGACATACGATAAAACCTGACGGTTTTTAGTGTCGCCGTAAAAGGCAATTTATTTCGGTGGGACTTTTTATGCTTAAAAATATCGTGAATTACGATGGAAATTTAATTATTGTCAGTAGGGTATATTGAGAATTTTTTCCTGAATGGACTTTATCCGGGGTGAATTGATTGAGAGGAAGAATGTTTATGGTCACTGTGATCATTACAAGCGCGTGGACCTTCCTCTGGGAAGAGTAAATTCCAGCCTTTGATGGCTAAATATTTTGTTTATAAATCTTTTCGACTACTTTGAAAATAATAAAATTCATTTATTGTAGCGTTTCAGATCATTTATTTAATTTTCAAGCTACCTAGATTACTTTTCTGAATTATTATATTCTTTATAAATTCAGTTATATCAATAAGTCTCAGTAACTATAAATTTTATTTCCCATCGAAACATGTTATCGTTTTAACGAGTTTAGTGCCTTTTTTGTCGCATAAAATCTAACTTATTTACCTAGTCGAGTAAATTAAGTTAGGCTACGTAAATAAAATTTTCAAAAACACAGACAATAATGTTTGTGATGAAAGGCTTTGTGAATGAAATTCTAAAATGTAATATCTAGAGTCTCAATGCGCTTTTAACTTTGCTGTAAAATATAAACTATCCTTTAATCTTACGATTTATTTTATTACAAATATTGTGACATAACATTTTAGTAAAAAGTAAATAGTAGTTGAATTTTTGTCAGCGAAATTCTCGTAATACTGAAGGATCTAATACCAGTTATAAAATGTGAAATGTTTTATTTGAAACTTCTTTTCAACACGTAAATATACTGAAACTTAATCAATTTCCAGAAATTATGAAACTTAATAATTAAAAGTTAAATGTATTAATTATTATTAAGCTTATAATATAAATATACTTTAAGCTAATAATATAAATTGCATACATATTGTATAAAATCAAAAAACTATTTGATCTATTGATCTCTCTAGATCTATTTAGGAAATAAAAAGCAGACGTAACTTAGCTACGCAACTGAAATCCCTGTTTGCTGTAGCTAATCTGCTCTCAAAGCGATAGGAAAATTATGGCTGAGCCAATAGCCGTCTTTGGCTTTGATATCATACGATTTTCAAGCAGAAAAGCCGACAGAGTATTGAAAGTCGTGAGCTTCCTTTCATGACTAAAGGACACACTTTTCCTGTATGCTCGTAATCGAAAAACTCTTCTTTTCACTCTTTTACGCCTTTCCAGAACTTAACTTTATTAAGGTGTTACAAATAACTTTGTATGCATGAACTTTTTCAAAAGTATATTTATTTTAAGTAAAATGCGGCTTAAATTTATTGCAGTAAATTGATTCGTTTGTTTTTTTTTTCTTTATCTACAATTTTCTTTATCCAAAATTTAAATATAGAAGAACGTAGAATTTATTGAATTTACAATATTGATATTGAAAAATGATTTTTAATAATAAATCTACACACCTTTTTCTTTTCTTTACGGTATAAGGATTGATGCTCGTACTTTTATAAGTATATTCTTATAAATTATAAATTATAAAAATACCGCGATACTTCTTACAAAGTTTCAATTTTATTAATGTTATTAATTTTACAAAGAATTAAACTATTTCTATAATTATTAGTGAGTAATGTAGTTTGAGTTTGAAAACTGAATAATGCAATAAAGAATGAAGCCATTGAAATAATTGCACTTTATAGATTTATTAATAACGAATCTTTGGAAAATATAAAAATTACTTGAAAAAGTAGAACCTTAGACTTTTATTCAATTGCTTGTTTGTAATATACAACATAACGATTTTTTTTCGACGTCAACGGTATATTATTTAAGATCGAATTTAGTATAGGTTTCAAAAAGTTATAGTATGTATAAAACATAGTGTTCCTACGTTAATAGAATAAGGGATCAAATTTTATTTTTATTTTATGTTTCTTATACACTATAAAACCACATAGTCTTATAAAATTGTAGTTTTCTATAATAATTTCAGAACAAAGTAAATCTTAAATTTCTGAGAGATAGTTGTATTAACAATATATTTTATAAATTACGAAATTGAATTAAATAGCAAGATTAATTGCTATTAATTACCACAAATCTGTATTAGCGCGCAGTGATAAGAGATAGAGAAAGTATCGTAGATGAATTATAATGTTATCGAAGGTTCAGAGGTGTCATATGGAACAAGAAGAGAGTGAGATCTCTGATAAGAGTTGGGCTTCCTATACCTATAAGAGCTCTAGTGAAAACCTTAATCTTTACTGCATTGTACCTTCCAAATAAGGTCAGAAATATTTTTGCAATAATTCAGGGTAGCTTCTGATATTTTGAAATATAATACATTTGAAATTTATTTCATTTTCTGTATTTTGATTTTACTCCTGAACATCGATAATTTTAAAAAAATTAGAAAAGATAGAACTCGTTTAGATATAAAATCATTTGTACACAACGTAACGCAATACCACTATTCAGAATTTCCATAAAATTAACTCATTTTAGAACATTTAAAATGCGTTCTATTATAATACTGATATATTTGATTAACTGTTTAATTTATTTTTTGTAAACTTTATTTCTTTTTACATATACATACTCTTCTGCAGTCGCTAGATATTGATTATTTGACTTTGTGATTGCTTCGTTACAGTGTCAATACAAACTACATGAGAGTAACTGAAGTATTTCTTAAATGCTTTCAAGTTCAGTGTAATTGTATACTGGCCGCGCTTATATCCGATTAGAATCCAATTACCGAAGCGGGTGAATATTAACTTTTGCAATACATATCAAGCGCCCAGAGTCTTTTAATCCGATAAGATTCCCAGCATTTTTTTCATTAACGATTAAAAAGTTATTTACACGAGTTTCAATATGTTATTTACTTGAATAGTTTTATAAAAGTATTTTATTTGATATACTTCGATCTATAAACTAAATGCTAGAACATTTTTAATTATTATTTTATCTGTTTTCTATCAGAATCAATTTAGTACAAAATATGTCTAGAACCACTTACTGGGGGTAAAATATTTGAATCCTTTGTCATTATTTTATCACTCATACACCACATACAAATTAAGCATCTATATACTGATTTGCGACATTTCAAATGCAAGTTTTTCTCGAAGTTCACCATCCTTATAAAGTTATTAAAAATCTTTCTTAAACGAATAATAGTAGTTTTCGATACAAGAGTGTAAAGTGAACTTTTCAACAAGTTCGAAACAGTAGTACATTTAAGTGTTAAACTATATTTTATGTAAGTCAGCGTACGTCACGAATACGTTTAAGCATGAGTGTGAAAAATAGGGCTTTACAATACACAAGAATAATACATTGGAACACTCAGACGAAGCAAAAAGTAATTACTCATTAGTATTGATCAAGTTCGCTGTGACAAGAATGAATGTAGAAATCACCTCTTAGCAGTAACGTACTCAAATTTGCATTTAACCCTGTACAGTAACTCATGATTGGCTTAATACTCTCAAGAGATAGAGAAGGAAATGCATCTTATCTCCTTGGAGACGAAACGTAACCTACCCTATATATACATAAACACAGTTCGAGGGTTACTTTATAAAACCAAGAAAGCATCCGTTTTACAATACACAGATTGGGTCGAGGTTAAATATTATCCCATTGTTGAAAATCCGCTCAGCTTTAATTTAATGTTTTGTTATTAATTTTAAAAGGATGCTATTTACGTTCTAATGGCAGCTTAGACTATACATTTATATGCTAATATGAATCGTATATTTATATTTGACAATTTCAAATTTTTAACCGTAAAAAAAAGATTTATTATAAAAACTTGAATTATTCTAAAAAATTGAAATTCTAATTTTTGTAGATATTGATATTTATATTTGACAATTTCTAATTTCTAATCGTTAAAAAAGAAAGATTTATTGTACCTAAATTATTTTAAAACTTGAAATTCTAATTTTTGTAGATATTGATTTTAGATTACTATACCAGTTGCTTATAGAAAACTTTGACAACAATTTTTATTGAATAGATTTTTGGTGCCGGTTACTGTGTCGTGACCCTTTACTATATCTGGTATATTTTTGTGTATAATAAAAAAAAATTAACCTCTAAGCTGTACCTTTTCTCAACGTTATAGAAGTGAAGTAGAACATATTTTCTGTATTAATTAGAAAAAGTAATTGAGCATATCACCCGCTTAGGGAGCATAGTTACCAGTAAAAATACCCGAGAATCACTACTTGATTATAGCTCGCAACTAATGTATCGGACATAATGATAATAGATATCTAGAGAGGTATTTTTGTTAATTTTTCAAACAGAACCTGACCGTATATTTTTAACTACCTCCCCTACCGTACTCCCCACGCTAACTGTCCAGCTATCATTTTTTTTTTTATAATTTTTAAAAGAAGTAATTAGGATAGGTCTGCGACCAAGATAATAAAAGCTAAAAACTTGCTCTACAAGATAGCCTGAGCTAGAAATAAAATTCTTTAGTTAATAGATATTTTACAATAGATTTTGTTTGCCATTTGAGTGTTAAATATGCGTTGTTATAGTAATTTTGATAAAACTTTTTTCTGAGTATTTTTCTTTTAAAGGATTTTGATGGTTTCTATAAAATTAAAATATAAAAATCAGATTACGAGCATTGGAATGAAAGGTCACTTTGGCTTTGTTTTCAGAAAATACGCATGAAAAACCGAGTGCACGAAAAAACTCGTCAAACCCATACATTTTATTACCTCTCATAAGTCATAAAGCTTACATTATCACTGTTGACAAAAATTATGAATATCCTAATTCAATGTAGAAAATCATCGTATTAATTATGCCATCAATATTGGAGGTTGATTAATAAATATAGAATGCTGAGCCATCTAGAAACACGGTTAATATGATGTAATGATGTGCAAGAAACAGCGGTTTAACTTTGAGCGAAGTCGCTTAGCTGAGGCGGAAGCCCCAACTAACGCAAGCGCGCTTGCGATACTGCACTTTTTGCAGTTGGAAATGGAGCGCGGCGATCCAGAGAAACGAGCCACGAGGAAGATTGCCACGGCCGTAAAGAGCTTTAGGCTCGTTCTTGCTTTGCTCGATTGCGACTCGTAAAAGGCTTCCTAAGCGAGAGAACGAAAGAGACGGAGAAGTGCAGTAATGGGCCCATTCTGACTCACTGCGTCACCGTGTGGACACTCGCGATAAACTTTTCTCGATGAGGAGTGATTTTACATGTGCTCGCGCGAAGTGCAGGGAAAAAAGGTATCAAGGGGGTGAAGTATCCCAGGGCATTAATCAGGGGATGTTCCGTGGTCGCAAGGTGATTGTTTAACTTTTTGGACTTTGCACGAGCTGCCGCTACGGTCTTACTCGAGGAAAGTTAACTTTTTTCATTAGTGAAATGTGCTGTTGTATTGAGACGTCGCGGGTGGATGAGAGCGACGGAGGTCTTATTTTATAATGGCCTGCTTAGAAGTTTGATTGTCTGAGTATTTCTTCAGCTTTTTTCTTTAATGATTTTAGTCTTCGGATCTTTCGCAAAAACTCTAGCACATATGGCTATGATCAAATAAAAAAATGATAAATCTTCCTATTTTAATTAAATAAAAACTGACATGCTAGCCATTTATAGAACATTAACAGTTAGCGTCATCATTTTTCATTACCATCTAAATTAGGAAAATTAAAATATAGGGTTACAGTTCAAGAACTGCAATCAAATTATTTTGAATGGTTTCTAGAAGTAAAAAATCATTTCTCTCGACTTAAAAAGCACAAAAAAATTTTGTATTAATTGTACAAATGATTATTGAATTAGATACTATGTATTTAATTAAAAATATCAAGTGACTTGTTCATTTGCCTTAATCCTCGTCTTAATCCTTAAATTACTGGTACCGTCGCTATACAAGAGAAAATTTTATTTTAAGAAACTTAGCTACTACGTTAACTCTTTACTACTTAAAGTAGAGATTCTTCTTCTTCTTCTTAATCATACCAAGGTCTTACCATTATTACATCGATTAATGCTGGTCTATTATCGGTTTAGATTTATATACAAGTTTTACTATCCATTTACTATAATAATTTGTAAAAATACTTTATAACAATTGGAATTTAATAATATAATACACGATTTTTTCTACGTTGTTTTATCCATAATTTACTTTATTATATATTAATTAGTTATAAGTCAAGTATAAATTGTTAATAAAGGTTGTTCTTTAACTCTTTAGTATTTAATTCTGAATCTATCAGAACCAAATACTGATTTCGAGTGCAACCAATTGATGATAGTGCCTGAAAAATGGCCCAACCTGCAGTAACTATGGACTAAACCAATAAATAAACGCAAGTTTATATTGAAGATCAAGAAAGTAAAGAAAACTTTCCACGGACTATACTAAGAATCCTTCAAAATTTAAATTCAAGTTATAACCTCCCGAACTTCAACAGTCATGTAGATGATGAAAGACTAAAGTAAAAGAAAAATTGATAGCCCGTCGTTATAGAGCATAAAAAATTTAAATATCAGAAAGTCATTTTCTGAAAATGAATAAAATGAACTTTGAATTTTGAACATCGGTTCATCTGTTTTACGAAAAAATAGTCAATATTTGTTCTACCTAATGATGTTAGAAAAAGTTTTCAAGCGAAAATTTTTTTCATTGATTCAAAGCTTCCTCTTTGAGAAGCAAAAGCACTAAAGTTTCAAAAAATACAATTTTTATACATTAAACTACATTTTTTCCTTAGTATGGAATAAAATGAAGAGAATTTTTTAGAATAAATTTTGTTTAGAATGTAAGAAGAAAAATAAATTATGGAATTGAACAGTTTGTACGAATTTTTACTTCACAACCTTTGCCGAGTACTATATCGCTTTTGCATATCACACTGTTTTCAAGATGTTTACAGAAAGCAAACAACTGAATTTTTTCCGTTGTGTACGGAGCTCGTACGAAATAGGATTTAAATTATCTAACACAGAAAGACAAAAAACTTTTGCATAACGATGAAAATACATCAGTATACGGAAAAAACCTTAAGGGCAATTGTTAGCGGTAGTTTAGATCATCTATAATATATACCATAAATATCTTTTATATGTTAAATATTAATTAACCCGTCAACTAGGATAATAGATTTGTCACTATAGCTACATAATTAATAACTGAGTTTATATTTTGTTCAAACAAAGTCAAAGCAAGAGAAAAATAGCAATTAAATAACGATATCTGCATATAGTAATAAATATTAATTGTAAATCCTACAAATAAATTGATTATCTAACATACTCGTCATCCGCTTTTAAAATAGACTGATTAATTTTACATTGTGAAGAGTAATTATCGATCTTCTTTAGCATCGAGTAGACGAACCTCCATAAAATTAATATTCAATTAATTAAAAATAAATGTGTAATAATAATTAGAATTATTAAGATTTTTATTTACCAAACTTTATTCAAACATCTTACTTAATTGAAAGCATATTAAAGTGTTAATTTAAGTGTACAATATAAATTTTATTGAAAAGAAAACAGAAATAATTTATTTCAATCTCATCAGAAGTAAGGCAAAATTAATTTATCGCAGCGAACAAAATTATATATAAAATAAATCTTTATATTAAATTTAAATCGCTACGTTTCGAGAGTCATAATTTAATTAAATAATTTAAATAAATAAAACGCATATAGTTTTGTTTAAGGCGATTAATTAATTCTGTCTTACTTACTTTGGAAATTATTGCGAACATTAAATTTAAGTCTTCACTTTTAAATCTTATCAGAGTACACTAACTATAATTCACATGCATGATTACAGTATTTATATGAATACATATAATTTTGTTTTATTTATCATCATTCTTA
The DNA here is from genome assembly GCA_900490025.1 of Megastigmus dorsalis. Taxonomy (NCBI): domain Eukaryota; kingdom Metazoa; phylum Arthropoda; class Insecta; order Hymenoptera; family Megastigmidae; genus Megastigmus; species Megastigmus dorsalis. Next base: position 214,632 of record UELU01145162.1, on the reverse strand, counting down.
TTTTTATTGTTTCAAGACAATTTTCTTTTTTATAATCAAGATGATATGAATTATACTTGATTAACGTTATACAATTCACAAAAAATAAAAAAATTGTTATTTCAAAACAATTTAAAAATATATTTATCTTTAATAATTGTATAAGATATTTTTAAATAATTGCATTACTTTTTAATTTTACATTTTCTATTGATATGATATATTATATCAGCTTTGAGTATTTGTTTTATTTAAAATACCAATGAAAAATAAAAAAAAATCTGCATATTTTATAAAATATATAATTTTTTGAGGAGTAATTTAGTTTTATTTTTTTTTTGTATAATTATAACTTTATTAAAGTAGTTAGAACTACTTTGAAATATGAAACATTTTTAAAACATTGTACCACAAAGACCCAAATTTTGACTGAGCCTATCAAATTATATTTTAAATACTTTGAAATAATGATATATACGAGATTAACATTACTGATTTGAAACTTTTTAGATTATTTCAATGAAGTTAAGTGCTTTCTAGAAATTTATCTTCCTCGTCACAAAAAGAATCTGCTACAAAAGTTTAATCTTGTCAATAAAATTATAATCAGGAAAACTTTCCATCGATCAAAACACTCCTCTTATCATAAATCCATCACTACTAGGAAGTACAACCGATCCGATTCTCCCAATTACATTTATTATAAACCAAACCAATGCAATCTTTTACAACAGCAAACGACAACGCATAATCCACATCGAAGAAACAAAACTATTCCCACCTTCACTGGATCACCTCGAAATTTTACTCAGCAGAAATGTCGCGAGCGCGCGCGGGTATTTTCGAATGTCTCGGCAGGCAAAGGCAGAGAGCACTCGAAGCGCGTATAGCTGCGGACTCGGAGAAACTGCCGAGCGCCACTGCGATAGAGGGTGATATCCACCCCGGGACTCGGCGCCTCGCCACCTGCAAAAGCACACGGGAGAGAGAGTTACGGAGTCTGACTACTGCACACGAGCGAGCGAGACCAGAGGATCGCGTCGCCATGGTGACACGCGCGCATTTTCACGCCGGCGTACTGCCCGTACACCTACACGCGGCCTATTACGCCACTAACGGCCTTTTACGCCACTGTGCAGTGTTGAGTCCCTGTGATTTTGCTCCCCCCCCCCCCTTTTTTTTTCATTTTTATTCCTCCCCGCTGATTCTTGCCGGGATGATTAGGCAACAGGTTCGACGTGTGCGCGGTCTCCGTATGTAAAGGGAGGGTCGAAATTTGTATGAAAAGAAACATTAAGTGGCTGTTACTGGACCAGGTTGGGATTTTCTTCAATGAAGGATGTGGATGAGTGTACTGAGAAAAGCTTGCAGTTTGTCATTCTGTGTATCTATCTATTAAAATCTTACCAAATACTTTGTTATCATCATAATAAACTCCATTATGACAATTTTCTAAATCAATATAAATATATTTCAATGAAATAAACGTTTTTTTTATCATGATATCGATAATAATTGTAGAATTATACCATAATGTGTCATATGGATCGATAAGGTTATCTTACTGAAACTGCAGAATAAGATTAATTAATCGTTGTGTAGCGATAATTAATAGGCAAAACACTAACACCTACTGTTTCGTAATTTAATATGTAAATTAACGAAACTGACGTAAATATAGTAACAAAATAATGCGTGTTGCATAAGGATTGACGGCTGAAATAAAGTACAAAGAAAAATTATTTTTAATTAAATTGATCACTTTATAAAATAATACCGTTCACAATTTAAGCAGCAAAGAATAATTTTTTTTTTTAATTATGTGAAATTTATTCTATTTTAATTAAGAATATCCAATAAATAAATAATGCCAGATATTAAATTTATACTCAACATTTAATACATTATTTATACTACGATAATTTTAAATGTTATATAAAAAATATTTTCCAAATTTTTACTTAACAAAAGCGTCTTAAACCGATTCAGATTTATTGAAAGCATCAAAGAAACGTAAATATTAATAAAATATTCGCCAGAGAAATAGATGAAAGCACAGTAAAGTGCTAGTACACATCTTTATTAATATTTTGTATGTTTTAAAACGCACGAAAAATATCAAAATTTTAACTTTTTCTATCGACAGACATGCAGTATATCAATCTTTGATCAACACAAAACTTCGAATCGTAAACGACCGAGGGAAATGTTTCACGTTACACACAAAAACACGAGTGCTACGCAATTGTTTTTTTACCACGTTTTTTTAAAGTCATCGACCTATTGACGCGAGAGTATAAAAGTTGTCGAGTGCTTTTCCTTTTGCAAGTGAAAATGCAAAAATAAAAAGTCCTTTTGCTTTTTAAAGGATTCACTTTAATATTGTAAATTAATTGGTGTGACATAACCTAAATATCTTATTCCGAAAAAATTCGCTCATTTCGAAACAAGAATTGTTGAAGGTGTTATTGAAATATTTACTTGAAATTTTATTAATTGATAGATATTTTATAGATGAAATGCACATGTATTCGTAATTGGTATAATTTGAAGTATTTTTTAAATTAATACGAATTCTTTACTTATCGGTCAGTATAACGTAGGTCAAGTCATTTAACATTTGAATTGACCCCCTCAAAATAATTTAAAGTGATTCAATTGATTTATTTACTAACAAATAAGTATAAAGCGGGTTTAAAAATATAAACAGATTTAATAAGATAAAAGAAAATCAGTGATTTTCAAACAAATATTAATTAGCTTAATACTACTTTTTAAGGGTAATGTCCACTGATTGCGTTACCGACTAGTATAAGAAAAAAAGTTTTACATACTTTTTTTCTTTCCTAATTCACATAATAAGTTGATAATTTGCCAGTACATTGAAAATACGGTAACGAATAGCGTTCACTATGTAAATTATTAAAATATTAATAATTGAACTAAACTGTAAGTGTATGTGTAAGGATTCGCCTTAATCTCAATAATTGCTGACAATGATTGTTGATCATTATACAGTTGATCATTCATTTCATTATATTGAAAATATATATTAAATTATAAAAATAATTTTATAACAGTCATAAGAACTTTAATTTATCCGTTTTTCATAATGAATCTATAGTTTTAAATATGGACGCGAGAATGACCAGATTTTAAGGTCTAATTAGTAAGGATAATTACAAACTGATTATTGGCAGGCCTGCTCTTTCTACTCGTCAATTAATAGTACTTGGTTATTTAGTGATTCACGGAGTGTCGAAGATCTATCATTACTACTAGACGGTTTTATCGACCGGAGCCCGAATAATTAGTTATAATTAAATAAATACTTGAAATTATGGAAATCCTGAATATAGGTACACTTTGTCTATGATTTATCTATCAGCTGACAAAGTTACAAATGAATATCTAATAAATTCTTTATAAATTTCTGTTCCGAAAGAATTCGCTTACCTATTTCAAAAACCAAATTTTTTAAGGTATCGTTGAAATATTTATTTAAAACTTTATCAGATAATAGATTATTCATAGACAATGTGATTGATGTCTAATAAAATATGAAGAATTTGTTCAGTTTGAAATTATATGTCAATGATTATAGAACAATGGAGAATTCGATAAAAGGCACCACACGCATCATTTAACGAATAAGTTGGCGGTTCTTGGTCATTTGCCAAAAAGTTGATCGAGCGCTAAGAAATCAGTAATTACAATTTCAGTTCATTTTTAGTATCTACTTACAGATTTTCTTTTACAGCACATGAAAATTAATTTACTCTGCGCTTGCAAATAAATATAATTGATAAGAAATGTTATTTAGCATAATACACCCGATGGCCCAATTCGTACCATGGTATATAATATAAATTCATAATTTTTCATAACACTATTATTATTTTTGTGATACCAGCAAAAAGCGCTTATCCCGATCTTTGACTATCTAATGCCTCAATTATTGTTGCTGCGATGACGTATAATTTCAATTCTAATCCTCTCTCTCTCTCTCCCTCTTTATTTATATATATCTTATATCTTTATACGGAAATGGTTGGAAATTATCTGCTTATTTTACAACATAATGAAATCGCTCCTTTTTCATATGCCGTATATATAACTGACGTCAAAGTGACATAATTTTTAATCGACACCGCTATAATCTTCTTTCCTTTTTCAGATAATTTGCAACAAAGAAGGAAAAAGGAGCTAAAAATTTCACCGAGAAAATGCGTGCAACATTCCATTATGGAGTACACTTCATGCAGGGAAAAATAGTGGTGAGCCTCCCAAGTTTCGTGAGTAACTTTGAAAATATATCTATATATATATATATATATCGATTTTCAATAGATATAGATACAGTTGCAATGTATTTCGTGGGCATCCTCCTTTCTATCGCAAGCTGTCACGTTATATGAAAATAGTAAAACAAAAAATTTGGTTCCTTTGAATTCTAATATATTTGAGTTTTATTGCAGGATATAAATAAAATAATACTTTGAAATATGAATAATTATGTAACTTATATTTGGAAAATATATTTTATACATTTTTAATCGCATGAAAAATTTTGAGCATTCGGTCTCATTTTTTATAGTTAATCATAAAAATAGGTAGAATACAAAGTACATAACATCCAAATGTTGATCGCGTACATAATATTTTAATTTTTGATCATTAATCGTCGCTCTCTGCCCCTTTGTTGGTCGCTATAGCATGAAAAATGGCACACATAATCTGTGGACGTAATTGACATAAGTTTTTCAATTCTGGTTTGTCCATTACTTTATCTGGGTTCGATATTATAAATTGAATAGCTTTAGTTTTCAATACATTCGCATTATGAGTATCCGCAAGACGAACATATTCAATGACATTTTCGATGTTTAGATTTGCAGAAAGAAATTTTTCACACATACTTTTTAGTCCCTCGACCATATACTTATCTGCTACAGGTAAAAGATCTACGGCAACTTTTTTTATGTTATAAATTTTTCCAGTATATATAAATCGAAGCATTTCTTTAAGTATATCATAACTGATGTCTGTTATCTCTACCACATTATGTTTCTGTTCAATTGCCCCGGCCGGTTCTAAGGCCCCGCTGTATGCAAAAAGAAAAAGAACGGTAACAGTTTTAAATACATTGTTTTTATATCTATGTATTCGAAGAATAAGAACTTTATACCTCTTATTAATCTTATATATCATTATAGAAACAATGTATTTTAAACTGTTACTGTTCTTTTTCTTTTTACTTGCATCAGGAACCCTTAGACACAGAGAAGTTGGAATGGACATTAAGGTGCGCATGCGCGCGTTGTGACGCTCGCGTCTACTTTGTGTTTGAAGTAGTGGGGGTAGAGGAGTTGGAAAATGGAGGGATTATTTACTTCTTTGCGACAGACATAGAATTTGAATTGCGAATTTTGAAAGTATCTGAGTAAAAATCATGTAAATTAATACGAATCAAGAGATAAATAATATAGGTAATGTCAGAATTTGCACAACATATAAATGATTTCTATTTTATCATATTTATCAATACAAATACGGAAAGTCGGAAAAATTGAGATGCGATACATAAAGACACGAAAAATCCGTCGACGTTTCTCCTATCCCCACTCGTTCATAAAAATAGAGACGCTCACATATGCTGACACCTGACTGAGGAATAGTCGCATAGTTCAATACACTAGGCGGCAGCAGGTGCTGTTTGCAACTATAATAGTCGTTTATTCATATATATATATTATGTCAACTGTCTCTAATCTGTCTATCAAGCGTTTTTTTTTTCTTTCTATACAGATGCGTTGCGCTCTTTCGGTAGGGATTTTAATTTAATTGTTTAAAATCATAATTTTGCCCTAAACTTAATTTCTTTTCTTCCATTTTGAAATGCCCGCTTATTCGAGATCACGGCAGTGCTGTTAAAATCATGATAATCAGAATTTTGTCCAGAAATTTTTTTCATAGGCAAAATGCACAAATAGGTATATCTATGACAGTTGACTAGTTTTGGGTTGAACGCGTAAAC
>UELU01145162.1:153196-208063 GCA_900490025.1 Megastigmus dorsalis | reverse complement strand
GTCATAGATATACCTATTTGTGCATTTTGCCTATGAAAAAAATTTCTGGACAAAATTCTGATTATCATGATTTTAACAGCACTGGATCACGGGGGCACGGGGCGGAAAGCTATAGGAACGGTGTAAATTATAGGCGCGCCGTGTGGTGGCGTGTGCGTCGCATTTCTAGTCGTGCGAACATCTATAGCAACCATGTATTGTCGTGCCTTAATTTTCTCGATGCGATAAATTTATATACTTAAACTATTTTAATAATGCTAAGAATTTAAAAAAAGTTAGCAAAAAGTTAACTATTCAATTACACAAGATTAAAATTTTTGTTCTTTCGGATGATAAGATTTATTATAAACAACGATTTCGCAAAAGACCATTTCAATAGAGCTGTTTTTTTTACGTACTCATGAATCGATTTGCAACTGTTAGTTATAATAAAATTTTTAATTTTATAATCTTTTTTGAAAGTCTACGTGCGTGTACATTTTTATTTAATTACATTTTATGTACCATAAAACATAACTCTGTATAACCAATAAATACAGTCTTCTTGAATGCCCATCTAAAATTTTTTTTAAGAAATCCTTTTAGGAAATCTTTTGGTTGGATATTAGGAGAAGCATTGTCTTAGGAAGCTGTCTTTTCTAAATATTTAAAAAAATCATTCATGATTTAATCTTTAACTATAGACACTGGAAAACATATTATAAGACATTTAAAAATTAATATTTATTAATAAATAATTAATTATTCATTTAAAATATGTAATCAGATTTCTTATTTAAATTATATGTCCAAATTAATAAATTTCAATATAACGAAATTGCTTAAAACTGTTATGTAATAAGGTTAATGCATTCAGGTGGGATTCTGTTGTTTTAAGTGATAAAATAAAGAAGACATTTTTTTAATATTGCATATTATATCCATTTTAAATACGATTTTGCATTATCAATGTGTGCATAAATACGTATGATTTTTCTTAGTTTAAGAACTTAGATCTACTAAACAAAACTCGTTTTAAAAAAGGAAAACATTATAAAAACAAATATATATTCATGTTGATAGAAATATAGTTAATAAAATCAATGAAACATTCGATCACACATAAACAAATAAAACCTGCATGGTTTCTTATACCAGAGTATGATATCGATTAAAAAAAAAAGATAATAAGATGAATGATTTCTATGCTACGCATCTTTTAACTAGTTTATTATGAATTTTATTGGGAATGTACCTATCTAATCTTTTACCCTTTCTCAACAACTATAAAGTTTAAGTATCCCTGGTAGAAATGGAAATATTATAAAGAATACTTTAATTGCTGAGTAACACTTTCTTTTCTAACTAAGTAATTGGTTTCTAACACTTGATGAAGCGTTTTTTCCAGCATTTTTAGAGCACGTAATGGCCTATGAAATGAAGACAATAAAAATAAGTATGTATTGACTAGTTTTGACACATTGGAAATAATAGAGTAAGAGTGTGCGGAACGCGATATTACCGCCGCTCGCAATACAGCGTCTGCGACTTCACGGATTCTGGTCGTTCTGTGTTATTGTTTTTACTTCCGACAGTAGCTGTGTTACTGAAAAAAGATTTTGGTGTATTTTATTACGTTTCCGGTATCCCGTAAATGCATGCGAGTATAAAGAGTGATCATAAATAGATTAGAAATGTGGCAAATGTGTGTTTTCGCCAGGGAGATTAAATAATTTTTATAGTAAAATAAATTTGAAGCCACATTTTTGTCGAACAGCATTTAGGTATGAATATTAGGTAAAATTTATCAAATTGCTATCATTTCACTATTTTACAAATTAAAAACAGGAATTTTAATGATTTTTTTCTCAATAGTAACAGAAACGATCCCATCTGGAAACTATATTGTTAGAAACAAAACAGCAGTTAATTAAAATAATTATTCTTTTAAATATAATTTTATATATCAAACTCTATTTTTTACTTCTATATTATTACAGTTCTAATAAAAATTTTCATTAATTTTATTTTTACGCTCATCTTCCGCGTAAATTTTACTGATTCTTTTTTTTATTTTAAATCACTTTCCTTTTACATCCTTTCGCATATAACTTATTTTTTAAATCCAAAATTTGAAATTCGAGCCAAGCCATTCCATCTAAATGGAAAAAGCACATTTCTTCATATTGCTTGTGTATCGTCAGCCAATAAAGTCGAGAATGAAAAGTGACAAAATGACGCTCTGTATAACAAATCCATAAGATAGAAGCTTCGGTCTTCCCACGTGCAAATAAAACTCACAAGAAAAGCGTCTTCCTTTTCTTGGTTTCATCCTCTTGCGCTACAAGAGTCTTTGCTTTATCCAGTTGAATTCCGAACGAGCAAAGCTTCTACTTGCTCAGAGATTCTGATCTACAACGGGACATGGCGTATACCATATTATTCTGTGCTAGTACAGACAATATTATAATACTTCCCAAAAGATATATTGAATTTCTATGCTTCACAATTAATACTTTGAGGGCAAAAGACCATTTTAGTGTATCGACTTTTTTATTCGTAGATGGAGAAAAATAAATAGAAAAATTCATACTTTGTCAGAAGTACATACGACGTTTGCGAGTAGTAATTTAAAACTCCCTCAAAGATTGGGAGAGATTCCTTTATAATATAGAGATATCCTAATTCAGGCGTCAGAATTGTTTTATTTTCTTCTTAAAAATGAGCATCATTCATATTTTGTCGGAGTTATAACCTCCTTCAACGAAACGTTACTTTTTATGTTTTCAAAATGTAAATTCTTCTATTTCCTTTTCTCACGTACAAGAATAACAGACCTTTTTTTATATAATTATGAGTATTTAGTTGAATTTTATATTTAAATAATGGACTCCAGTCAAAGAATTATAATTCTTATAAGCAGAGATTGAAAAGATTTCCATTACAAATACTGAATGAGTCGCAGTTGTGTCTTCAGAGTATTATTTATTTTTATCATATTTCCTTCCAAGACATCATCGTAATCTCTTCCACTGCAATTTTGGTAAGGAAATGTTGTGTACGAGTAAGCTCAACAGCCATGACATATTCTTAGCTTATACGCGAACTAAAATCTTCGTTGACGTTTTTGAGGAGCTTTTTTGAATTTCAATCTCGTATTACGATAAAACCAACTTGCACTGAATCGTAGAAGCTATTAGGCCCTCGTATTTTATTGATAGTAAATATACAAGAAAAGGTAATAAAAACATGCGAGAGATCGAATAGCGAACAATGTATGGATAAACTCAAGTTTTTATGTAAAGGGGGGTGTTATCACCTATGCTATTCGATGGCTTCTCGGTCATCAAACTAAAAGTCGTGTGTGATTTATTACTTTTTGTTTTAGTCATTTTTATTCCAACACCATGTTCTATCACTTGATGGTACAAACGTATTGAAAAATTCTTTTTTCAAATAATAAAGATTGAGTATTTTTTTAATGGATCATGTGAACAGATTAAGGAGTACAAAACGTGTCTAAAATGTTTCAAATGTCTGTACGGATATTTGTACTATAATTTAAAACAATCATGAACAAACAAAATAAGCAATAAGCTTGTTTGCAAATAATTTAAAATTAAAATATCCGTACGGACATCTGTCGATATTCAATAATGATTTATCTCAAACTTTTCGATTCTACTGTTATTTAAATTGCAAGAAAATCATAGGAATATACGTTTCACTTAGATTTTAAATTTCATACAAAGATTTTAAAATTGAATAAAAATACGTGTACAGTAAAATTCATATAAAGGATATCATATTTGCAGACATTCATTCCATCGTTTTCCGCTTGAAAATATGTTTCGTATTTCCAAACAAAGACATATTTGTACTTTTGTAAATAGTTTATTTTCCAATACGCGACTTTTGTAAGTTTGTTACGATTATCTTTGAATCTCATACAAAATGTACAAAATATATGAATAATAAGCTTTGTAAATTGAAATCATAACAAATAACAACAACTTCCCTTTTGGATAAACTTATTAAAAAGTTTAATCCCATTATAATACTCAAACAGGAAAAATTGAAAGAAGGAGTTACAACACCACAGTATGGAAGCTTAATACTTAAGATCTTCTCATTCAACGGATAATTTTATATATACCTACGTCAATATATTTATCTCCATCGCTTCCTCCTCTCTTTCCTCTCTTGCGTTTTTGCTAGCATACGCTGAATCCGTCAAGACTGGGACGTAATAACAACGAAATATACCCGATACAAGTCCTGCACCAATATTAATTAGTCACGCAGTGTCAAGTATGCCATTAGCGATTGGTAAATTATAGACGGACTATAGTAGTTATACGGATGTGTCGATCGCTGCTATTGGGTTTCGATGAAACTCCCTCTCTCTCCCTCTCTCTCTCTCTCTCTTTCTCTTTATCTCTCTATGATGCGACGGACTTTCGGTGGTCGGCCATTCGCGGTTAATCCGCAGTCACCGCGATAGCATCGATTTGTTTTGGCCTCCCATACGAGACCAGGAGGGCGATACTCGAACTGTATTGGATTGGCGGGTCTCTCCGCGTGTTTCCGAGTCACTGATAAACACGTATATATAGACAAGTCAGGAACTAAAATAGCGACGGGCAGGAAATTTCTTGTTCGCAAAGGGGTAGTTTGCGCGGCTACGTCGTGTGTGCGCGCATTGCCGCGGGCAGTTTGTAGCACTGGGACAACTCTCGGTGTTATCTTTGACAACTGTGTAGGGAGCGATACGTGCAAAAAGAAGTATAAGGATAGAGATAAAACTCCGCTTAACTAAATAGACCATGAATTAGTGCAGTGAAGATTTATCCATTATAAACATTCCCTGACTCTGTAGTTCGTTACTGAGACCGCTATTTGCATTAGCGCGTAAGTTCGTCTGATAACTGTAATTCCATTTTTATATTTTGCAGCATGATATACAAATTCTATCCGTTGATGATTTTGACTAATTACACTGGAGTATATTTATTATTAAAAATTTTATATTCACTGTGTCGAATGGATTTTGAATCTGCAAAACTCAAACTATAAAAGAAATGTTAATATAATACAATAATATTATAATCATTATAATATAATCACTTATGTTTATAAATAACAGTTTATCAAAGCAATTTGATAACTTAAAAAATAATAATTATAACGATGAACTTTTCATAGTCACGATTTCTTGAATATTCGTTTGTATGATTTCTAGAGTTGAATATTGCGATTCAATATTCCCATTTAAAATATGCTCTCCTAATTTACTCCGAAGAGCATAAGAACAAATTGATTCAAGAGTCTTGAATGTTTTCGTAATGACTGTTTTTGTTTCTATAAAGAATTTTTCATTTTAAGGTAATTGATAATTAAAAGTACGCGTGCTGTTATTACGTACTTGAATTATCTACTATTGCAATTTGGAATCTGCGTTGAATTAATTACTTAAAATAGCGGCATGCTATTGAAATTTATGCATTTTACGTACAAATTAATTAATACATTTTAAAAATGTAATAATTAAACAAAGCATTTCCATTATAATTTACAGTTTAGAATTAAAACGGTGCTTTAACGATTTCATTGTAAGAGAAATTTCACTTTTCTGAAAGCGTGATTTCTATTAAAATTACCACGAAAATGTAGCCAGCAGTTATTCCTGCAGCTCTTAATTAATTTAAATATATGCTTTTCTAATTAAGATACTTATATCTTGTGGGTGAAAACACCGCTTCATATATAAAATATCAGATAAAAACACACGTATTAGTTTAAAAAGTATTTTGTATAGTTTATGTGTAAAAATTCGTTACTTATATGTAGTAACAATAATATTGATGTACGAAAATAGATTTTACACAAATTTGATGGTATTGTAAAAATAAATAAAAAATGCATGCTTAATTTGATTGTACACAACAGTGTATCTATTATCCATAAATATAATAAAAAATATGTATATAAAGTGCATGGATGTAAATTACCGTTCGAATATTTTTTTATATTTATATAATAAATTATTACTTTAAAACGCTAGCAGACTGAGTTCCGGTTAAGCGTGTATATAAATGAATAAGCTAAGCTGCAAGACACGAGCAATTGGAGCGCGCGGTCACAAAAACCGTCCGTTCCCCTTCAAAGAATCAAAAGGGTAATAAAAGTGCCCGCGAGTTAAAATCGAAAATTACGTTAATTTTAGCGCGCTCTCGCGCCACCGCGGCCTGGCTATCCTTTCCTCTTCCCTCCCACCCCTCCTTCGCGCACACATGCGCCTGATGCAGACGTTTCGCTTGGCCGCGGTAAAAGTCAACACTCCTTATCTCTCTCTTTTTCTCTCTCTCTCTCGCAACACCTGAAAGAATCTTTGTCCGAGCCACGCATATAGCAGCGTATCCCAAGAGAGCAAGAGAGAGAGACTACCTGCAACAGGCGCGAGCATAATTTACCCGCGACATATACGTTACGCTTTCGTCGTATAGTTAATCGTTCGAAAGTCTGGGAGCGCGCGTATTACGTCCAGTGCACGAAACGCGCCTTCGCACAGGTTCGGATAGACTTGGGCTCGTACACACGCGCACCCAAACTCACGCGCACACATACTCTCGCGTACAATAATTGCGCGCGAGGCCGCAAATAGCACTTCGCAATAACAATGAACCGCAGGACGGCCTTGCGCGGCTACTGCTTTACTGCAGCCTCGTGCACCGACCGCTCCAGCGCACCTATTCTATATACTCCACGTACACGCGTCAACTTGCCGATTTGTGTGCGCGTCTCTGTGTGTGTATATGTACGTCGACTGGGTATGGATTTTGCGCTTAAACCGGTGTGCATATCCTATATAGACGAGCAAGTCTATCTATATAGCTTATACAAGAAGATTAAAGAGACGCGAAAGTGTTAAATTTATTTTTATCTATAGGTCGCTGACGAATGAGCCGACCACTTCGAGAGTTAGTTTTATTTGACTGGTCCACTAACTCATAAGCTAGTCTGCATCTGAAATAATAAAAGTGCGCACGTGATTTTTGTAAATTTCGATCAAGAAAATGCTTTTTCTTTTTTTATTCTCAAAACATGGGAACCTCGACCGCACCAAATGAAACTAAGAATAAATGCCTGTACCTTTAGCTCACGATAATTTGACATTTTTAAATTGAAGAAGTTTAACGCCGGGATTACTGCTGCGCTACCCAGATTGCTAAAAACATTACCAAGATCGGTATAGTCGGGCCGTGTTTCACCGTTTAATTAAATTAAGCTTTCATTCCCGGGAAGTGAAGTAATTCAAGCCTTTTTCTATAGTTTTTTTTATTTTATTAGAGATTAGAGAACATCTCGAGTTAAAAAGTTATATTTAACATTATCGCGGTATAATAATTTAAGATTTTTAGACAACTATAATTAGAAATGTTTTTTTTTATGTTGTTAAATATATTTATTAACATATATTATTTATAATGCAAGGATAAAACGCAAAACAAATTAGAAAGCCTTTTTTAAAAATTCTTTTATCTTATTTTCAATTGCACATAATTTACTTTGTCAGAAGATTGGGTTATTAAGATAAAACACTCCGTCTGTAATTCTCTCTCTTTTCATAAAAAATTGTTTTTAATTTTCTGAAAGACAATGAAATATTATTCCTATTGCCTGAAGTTATTTACTTCAATTAAGTTGTTCAGCTTCAACTCGAAAGCTCACAAACAGAACGATTTAAACGTTAAAACTCGAATAGAAATGTTTTTCGTAAAATATACAATCCACATTTGCAGAAGATTAATTAAATCGGTATACTTGACTTATTATTTACATTCTCTAGTCCCGTTTCTCCGTTTGCGTACCGACTTTTCAATGAAAATCCACGCGGTAAAATATTAAAGCTTCGGGCTTTAAAAACAGAAGGCCTTTTATAGACTAATACACGAGGTCATGCACGCGCGTTGAAACGGTCCGGTGGTGCACATCCATTCATCGTCATAAATCTACTATATCCAATTTCAAGTTCATTGCGATCGTGCTCCCCGAAACCCCTATTTTAAATCCAACAGCTTAAAAAATACAAATGTTATTGTAATAATAAATAGAAATAGAAACAAAAACAGCCAGTAGGCAAAAGTGAAGCGCACGCATATTTAGCACGAGGGTTGGACACAGAACAAATCGAATTTGCATTCTTGATTCCCTTAAGTAGCGCGGAGGCTTTAATCCAATATTCAGCAGTAGCATCGCTCCTCCAGCCCCCTCATTCCGAACCAAAGCGAAAAATATCCTTTTTGAACGTAACGCTTCCTTATTCGCATAAACGTGTATATCTCGCAAGAGCTGAATCCTGCACAAGGAGAAGACTATATGTAGCGAAACTCAAGCAAAAAGAGAAAAGATAAAGGAGCAGAGAAAGAGCGGAGCCTGCGGGCGTACTTGTGGATGTACATATACGCACTTACATGGGTGCGCAAAGATATATAGAGTGGCTAAAGCCATGGGCATATCGCGGGCGTCCCACTGTGAGGAAGAGCAGAGCCCCGGAGGCCGGAGTTTATTAGCTCAACCCCCCGCCTAGCGCGGGATATACGAGCGAGCCTCGTTAGATTTGCCCAACGGAATATCGGTGCAACCGTTGCCCTTTGACTTTCCCGATTCTTTTGCTCTTTACTCTCTGTCTCTCTCTCTCTCTCTCTCTCTCTCTCTCGCTGCTTCTATTCTGCATAAACTCGTTATGTATCGAGGAAGAAAAATGAAACGTTGCGACGGGATACCAGCGGGGGAATAATTGCGTTTGACGAATATTCAATTAATTTTTAGATGGTCGCGAAACTGTGTCGCGCGCTTCACTGGCGAAAGCCGAACATCAATTTGTTTTTTTTTTCGTTCTAAAAGCTCGCTCGCTCGCTCGAAGATAGTCTGCATTTTGTAGCGAAATGAGCAATATTTGTTTAGATAATTACTGCAGACGTTATGTAGCTACAAATTTAGGCGAAATAATTGAATACGACGTTAAACATATTTTCTTGATGTAAAGTTTAACTCATATTTTGTTACAGTTATACTACTGAGTACGTAAGCGTTAGCGAATTAAAAAAAAACGTATAAATCAAAACTACCATAGGTCCATTTATATGAATCCGTTATATATATTATCTCATCAGCCAAAATAATTAGATCAACATTTTATGTTGCCCTTATTTATTTTACAGGTTATTCAATATTTTTCTGTACGCTTTAGTGTTTCTTACTGATATTTTCAAGCAATTAATTTAACATAAGCAGTCTGAAACATTTATAAAAATGTGTGCGTGTATGTGCAACTTCAATTCCTAGATTCACAGAAACTCGCGCCGCGTCCCTGCACTTTTCGAACTGTGTATACGTGTATATACTCGTGTATTTTATATTGAGCTTCCGAGCAACTCACTATTTCCACTTTGTACGCGCTCGCGCACCCCTCGTAGCTGTTGCCCGGGACAGAAAACGTACAGTACAGATATATACAATAGGGGCACCCCTAGACGTGCTACACAACTATATATACGCAATCAGTACAAGTTCCCCCCACACGCACACTTGCGCGTACAGGATCGACGCACTATTTCCCGTGCGTCTGCCATTACGGAGATATAGCGTCAAAATGCAACTCGCATCCACAATGATCTGACTCGGTTTTTTTATTATGTACGACACTTCAAAGTGCACGGTCCGATATTGGGTAATGTGTGTTTCCTATAAGTTTTGGATCATCTTACCGAGAAGTTTGGCCGTTTGTTTGCGAGATATATAATACTGACTTGGTGACATTGCCTTATGAAGTATTGTTGTTTTTTGGAAACTTTAGTGCGTGATTCAAAATTTATCGATGTATATATTGATGAATGAGGGGCCTAACTATATGTACAATATATTATTTGAAAATATTGGTGTATAATATTGTCAATTTTATTGAATATTACTAAAACAATATTGTCTTGTATAAAAAAAGAGCATTGTTTTAATAATGCAATTTATATGTCGTATTAATTGTTTTATAGTTATAGTTATCATGATTATTCTATTATTCCATTCATCGCAGTTCGAATTTAAATTAAAATTTTTCTCGTTTGAGCAACATCTTTTGTTTTAGTTCAGTATACAACGCTGAGCTGCTGATAAGACGCCAAGTGCTCGAGCGTTAATTGAAATGTGTACGGATGTATTGAAATCAACTACTGTTGGCAAAGTGAAATGGAAATCAATTAACCCACTTAACGATGACCATCGGTAATAAAAACTTTTCTAGCCTCATTTGCATTGAGGTCGCACGTGGAAAAAATAATATTGATAATTCCCAGCCTAGGGGCATTGATATAAGCGCCAGAGCTAATAATATATTTCCAAGACGACCACTTTTCTTCCCAGTCTACACCCAGTAAAATTAGTTGCTTATATCGCGAGTAAAATGAGTATATTTTTAAATGAATACAAAATTATATGCGGCAATATGAAATTTCGATAAGCATTTCGTAATAAATTCTTTTCATTTACATAGTTATTGTTAGTTTATTAGCATATACTCCTATTATAGACCTGTATGAGTGCGATTTCAATTGTATAGAAATGCTGAAATATCTGTCGAAATATATGTACAGAATAAATAGGTCGAAGATAATTGAAAAAGTAGTAACACTTTGTATCAAACGAATATTTAATCAAACGTTGTGTCCAATGTTTTAATTATATACATTATCATTATTAAAGGAACATTTTAGTTTGACAAATGCAAAGTGGGAGAATACGTCGTTTATATTGTTTTTGATAGTAAAAAATAATTGACACGAATGAATGAGATTTGAAATCCAAATCTATTTATAGGCAAGTCAATAGTCCAACTGAACCTTTAATTCAAAAGTAGGAAAACTTCAACGTCAAATCGAAAATGATGAATATTCGAATTTAAAATTGAAGCTTAATCCATTCATCTATTCTGCCAGTGCCGACTAATGCATCGATGAATATATACCAGAGAAACGTTCTTTCTCACTTAAATCAGAGCCGCTCGGAAAAACAAAATATATGCCAAAAGCATAAATCACCATGCTAAAATTATCAACGGTAGCACGAATATATAGCGTCGATTTTAAAAGACATTATCGCAAGCATTCGCTAATTGCATATACTCGCGCTCCCTCAATTTTCCCTAATAAGCTTACCAGATGTGCTCTAATAATGGCGAAAGCTTTCGGATGAACTTGCCGGGGCAGTGGAGTTACGGGCAGAATAGCCGTAAACGCGTGTGAAAAGCGATAAAGTCGACGGAGCGGCACGCGCCCTATAGATTTATCGCATTCCTGCTATTTGTATTAATAAATCGAGGGTGTCGCGTGTGTACGGGCGAGCAGTGAGAGAGATAGAGAGAGAGAGAGAGAGAGGTAGGGAACGTAGAAGAGAAAGAGAGATTGCATAATTTTATGTGCGCGAGAGGTGAGAGCGCGAGGGGATTCGAGGCCAAAAGAGTGCGCCTTATAAAGTCGGGGAATGGAAAATGAAGGGAGGCTGGATTCATTGCTCGAGAGAGAGAGAGAGAGAGAGAGAGAGAGAGAGAGAGAGAGAGGGGGGAGAGGTACAATTGCCATCTAGTGCGAGAAAGATTCATGACTACTTATATTCACGGACGGTCAACCTGTCTTTCCTAGCGGTGCGAACTTTATTCACCTATCGCGCAATATGTTGTCATTTGGCTTCGGGGATAAGGTATAAGACTCTTGACGGAACTTCGTTGTTGTGATGATGTCGCTGAGATAATAAATGTATGCGCAAATAATGTAACTTAGTATATAAAGATTATGCTAACAGAAATTTAAAAAAAGCTATGCAAAATTAATGTAATCTATACAGATTGATTTTGTGTAAATTCAATTTCTTATTTATACGATGTTATCTTTTCGATAGCGCCGCTCAGTCATTGTCTCTTCAATTATCTTATGTTGTCTGTAAAGCCTTATTATTCTTTATTCGTTATAAATATATATATGTATAAACTAAATCATTTAAATTATGAGTCGATTTCATCAGAAATAAACTAACAAGTCTAGAAATTGTACTATATGTTGCTATTTTCAGATAAATAACGTTGTTTCACACAATTTTGCTTCGCGTTGCCATTTCGCACTTTTTTACCTTGTTGTCTTCGCGATTCTCAGGATTTTGCCTTCGTTTTAAATTGGTAATCTAAAAGTGTCGCGTTGCATCGAGATGGAATTCTCTTCTTCTGGAAGCAACGAATTACTATATACAGCTGCGAACCATTTTCATCGATAGATCAGTAGAGACTCTTTCCTACTTTTATTTCATTATTCCAATTTAATTTGTTATACATTTTTATCAAAATTACAAGGTTACTATATATGTCTCAATGATTGATTGCGCAATGCATGAATTAAATCTGTGGTGTGGCACGAACTCAACTTATATTCGGTGAAAACGTTTATGCTTTCTCTTTTGATGATGACGACTAGCTATATTTTGTGCTCTCCAAGATTGCAAATTGCAATGAAATTAATATTTATTATCAAGAACTTGGAGTATACGCGCAAATCACTCTGAATCCATGAAGTGGCTCTACCTATCCACGCACTATACGCTCGCGAAGCGAGAGCGCAAAATAACAATACTCGCGTTACAGCTGCACTCAACGATCACGGATGAAACCAAAAAGCTCTCGCGCAAGGCGCCGCCTTCGGAATTCACGTACGTAACGATCCAACGTGGCTGCCTGAGAGCATATAGAATTTCCATTACCCAGCCTGATAGAAATCACGTTCGCCGCGGGCGCTCGAAAAGCTCGGAGTCGATGAATCCATTTGCCTGCGGATAAGTCGTGCAGTATTAGAGCTGCGCGCCGAGGTAAAAGGGGGCTTCGAACTTCTCGAGAGGGAGAGAGAGAGAGAGAGAGAGAGAGAGAGAGAGAATGACTGGATGTTACTACTGAGGCAGCTTGTGCGTTCGATGCCGAGTCTCGGTGAGCGCCATTTTTACGCTCGACACTCGCGCGAAAGATGCGAATACAGAGAAAGAGAGACGAGCGATAATCTATTCGGAAAATGTAGATGCAGGACTGATTCCTTTCAAATTCTAATTGTTGTTTTATTATTATTATTATATTTTTATAATGTTTTTTACTAGAATTCGATGAAAGATGCCAGCATTAAAATGTATGAGTTTCATTCTATTCGTCGAGCAATCATTTCGTCGTATAAGTTTAGTAACGGAAATATGAAGACAGAGTGCTCGAATCGGACTGGTATCCAACGATGTTGGATGTAACTCTAGACATTTTTCCTGCATTTTCTTGGCTATATTCTATGTGTGCATAAATCATAAGAATTCAGTAATATTGCGTATAGCAGCACTGATCTTGGCATTTGAGATTTAGCAATACAATTTCTGACATCAATTGGTGGACGGAGTCATTGTAGTTTTAGCACAAATTTAAAGCTAATTAATTAAATAATCTTGATATAAAACCAATAAGACAAACATGCTAATTCGTTGCTAGTACAAACTGTTAGGTAGTATAAAATATATCTTTGCAAATAATTATAAAAGTGTGAAAATCAAAATAGATTCTACCATCGAGTTGACTAGAAGCTTCAGTTGGAATGCTAAACAATATAGAAAACAATTGATAGTAATGTAAATCGCATTAATGCTTTATATGATACATGATCTTAGTGACTTAGTGACGATCAAAACATCAATTTTTTATTATTCAAAAGGTACCTCTATAAAAGGAAACGTATATAAATCACATAAGTATTCAATAAAACCCTTACAGAATACAGAAGAGGAGAGAGCTTATTTATCACCGCGAACAAAATAATTTTCAGCCGTTTTTATTCCGACATTTCGGGAGTTTTCTCAACTCTTCAAGCTAAACTGAGACGGCATGTTAAGTTTCCATCACACGAAAAATTTTAAAGCAAGAAACAATAGTCACCAGGTTTACCCGATACCTAGATTTTCTCTGTTTTTGTGAATTTGACTTGTTTGTTTGCTCGTTCGAAGTGCAATCAAAATAAAGTAAATTTATACTTTACGTAGCAATTTTTTAAAACGATCCTAAAGCCAATTATAGCATTAACAAAATGTTACCGTGAAAATATTATCAAATTCTTTTATTCACGTTGCACGGAAATTCCAGCCAGAAACATTCACTCTGAGAGGAGAAAAATATAAATATGCACAAATAAAACACCAGTATTATAAACATCAACAGCATTGAGCTAATTCTGCATATTCAAAATAACAATATGATGTTCTCTAATTTAAAGTTAAATTGATGAAACTCGCTAATTGCCATAGTTATAAATGTTCTATTCTTTCACTCGTATTTATAACTTTAAACGTACATGTTTTTACTACTTTACATTTTGTGGATCGTGATTTTTAATTATACGTTCTGTGCCTCAACTTTAACTTTATTGTTTGTTTACATTGCTATGTATAAAGAATTATTCACGCTTACATTTCAATAATTCATGATTCCCAGTAAAAGTATGCTATTGCCATAGTAATGGCATTCATTTAAGTTGTAACTAGTGCAGGATTTAACTTATTTATAAATCGTTACTACACATCTGCTAATACTTTTCTTTCATCTATGTATCCATTCGTATATAGGTATTGCGAATGAATGATAGAATACGCCTCTTGAATAAAGTCTTGACTATAAAACTGCGCTCACACAGTTAATGGTCTAAAATCATTAAGTGTTTTAAAAAATCAACCGCACATTTAACTTTTCGCATTTCACGCAAGAGACTACACAATTTATACAATAATCAGAATACAACTATAAACGCGTCACGCGACCGCGACCATACATATCGAATAAATCTTACGCTCGCGATTCAACCTTGATAGGCGCGAATTCATTAAAATGCAAAGCTGAATAAATTCTTGCGCATCGGGCCTATAATTATTAAAGGCTCCGACGACGAGTCGCGACCGCGATTAAAAGCAAATCGAGTCACATCGTCAAATATATATATAAATACATAAGTGTGTGTGTGCGCGATTCCTTCGTCGAAAATAAACGACGAGGCGCGCACAATCTCAATTTAAAAGTATATACGAGTAGAGCGAGAGGTCTGTTCCCTACTTAGTCGAGAGAGGGGAAGAGGGAGGGATTCTCAATCAAAAATAATACTCGCTCAGTCTGCTGCACAACCTCGGCGCGCCAGCAATTAAAGTTCCACGAACGAGTTCGAGGTTATCATTCCCCGACATTCCCGGATACTCTCTTGCAACTCGCGGACCAACGAAATAAGCCACTGGAGGACAGATAAAGACGAGGAGACCGAGAGAGCGAGAGAGAGAGAGAGGGATAGAGAATGAGTGGAATAAGAAACGGCAGAGGAGAGGGGATCAGCGGCAAAAAGCGACAAAGGGAAAAAGAGCTAAAGGAGAGTATACGGGCGAAGGACGCGAACGAGCTGCTACCAAGCCTCTCTCTCTCTCTCTCTCTCTCTCTCTCTCTCGATGAGAGATCGGACAGAATGCGCTGCAGCAGCGCCTGCGCGCGGTGCATCTCGAAGCGAGCTGGAGATAAATAAAGGCGAACGAGGCAAAAGGGAACAAAGTGGACAAAAAGACGATGCGGCGCAAGAAGTGCCTGCTTTAAGCGGCTGCCTCCCCTGTACAGTCTTTCTCTCTCTCTCTCTCTCTCTCTCTCTCTCTCTCTCTCTCTCTCTCTCTCTCGCCTTAACTTTATACACTTCGTTTTCTGTGCTCGCCTCTTCGGTGATGCTTTACTCACGGGCCAAACTGTCCTTAACTCAATGCTGCGTTTATTATAGTGTTAAAAGTCGTTAAACGCTGAATAATTTTCAAACTTTAATGATTCTAAGCTTTCTCGAGTTCTGTATATATAATAGGGAGCGAGCGATAATCGCCACTCGCAAAAGGATCGCTCTTAAGTCGTTTAATTAGGTTTACTAATTTTATGCCAGACTTCCTACCTATCGTCGAGCGCATAATTCCGACGTTAATATTTTTCTCGCGGAAAAATTCCGTAACAAAGTATTTCAAAATGATAAATCGTATAGTTTTTACACCAATTTTGTAGAATGTAAAAGTAGTTTCACGCATTGTCCTGGCAAATTATACTATTGCTCTTCTACGTATCAGGGATTTTGAGTCGAAGATAAATAAAACTAACGAGTCGCTGCTATAGTACAAGAAAGGTGAAATTGTACAACTGTCCCTCGCGGTCATTGCAAATTTGATATATACGAGTGTAATGAAAGTCGACGCGCAGCTCGTCAGAAATGGTTAAGAAGAACCGCGAAGACAAGACGCCGGTAGAGGTAAAAAACAGTTTGTCTTCTCCCTCTGCGCCTCTCCCCCTCTCTCAAGTTCACGACCAGAATTTATAAGACTTGTCGCGCATAGAGGCTCGATCTCGATGCGACGAGAGTAAAAGAGAATTCCAGTAGCTGTTATCTTGTGTGTGCACGTGATATTATAGAATTTGAGAGAGGCGGAAATGGATCTCCGAAGAGGCGAGAGATTTTGCAAGTCGCCCCAATTATAATTTCTCTTAATAGTACAAAAAATATTTTCTGCATTTATTGCAAGCGTAAATGTATATATGATTTAGAAACGTATTACAATAACTTCCACGAGCAGTGCACGCACTGAAATACTTCACTTAGAGCTTCCAATATCTATAGTACATACACCTATCGAGTAGATAAAAAAAGTCCTCGATGCACTTTAAATAATGAATTTGAAAAAGTAATCGGGCATATAGCTAAACTCGAGCCAATTAATATCCAAATACAGCTTTGCCGTTTTCAATTTTCAATCGATCATAACTCGTTGGAGTTACGATTGGTTAAAACTCTTTTACGAGCTCGCCGCGTATACACAATATTGCAAATGAAAACGAGCGCGGCGCGCGTACGAGGCAAAGTGTTTTTTTTTTTTGTTGCATTTTGCGAGAGCGAGTCTTGGCCTGCAACGCGATGCACGCGCGCAGAAGCTCGCTAATTAACCGAGCACATCTGAAATGATTCCATTTGAGTCTCGAACAGGCGCATAATCAGCTCTGATTTAATTAGCCCCGGCGTTACTACAACTTCGCATCTCTTCGGGCACACGCGAGATCTTGCACAGAAGCAACTCCTGTGCTACGGCGCGCGCGACTCGCCTTACTTTCAGCCTCTCTCTCTCTCTCTCTCTCTCTTTATACTGAAACTCAGCGCTCAATTAAAATGATCGAAAATTGTTTTGCTATACTTGAATTCTCGAGTGCAGGCAATAATTAAGGACGATGCTGCTGCTGCTGCTGCTGCTTCTCGATCGTGCGTGTTAATTGCCCGCTCGCAATATTCGTCGGCTATAAATCAAGCATTCTTATATGAATATATATATATATGTGATATGCAATGCAGCGATTAGAAATTTGTCACTTTGAAAAGGGTTCTAGTGGAACAACAATGTATTACCTCAGTCACTTGCTTACTCATAAATGTCATTTGAAAATGTCATTTTGCACGAAAATTATATAAAATATACATTAAAGTATTAAAGCTTGCAGTGTCAGAGTTATTGAATCGCCAGCTTAGTGATATTATACATAGTTATTACAACTATGATTAATTTAATAAGAAATCATCAAAATATGCCATCTCTGTAAGAGAAACTGTATTTTAAGATAAGAGATATGGAGGTAAACGACTTTTTTTTTCATCCATTAAAAAATTAATGAAGATTATAATAAAAATTAAGAAGTGAGTACTTTAACAAAATTTCCTGTAACAAGATTCCTATTTAGTTGAAAAGTTAGGTAATGATCAATCTCAAATTCAGAGCCACAATCCAGATTTTAAACTCGTGCGCAATACGTGCAGCAATCGTTTTCCGTATTGTGTGCGCGCGCGCGGTGTTTACAAGCTGGTTATCCGTATTTGCAGCTACTTCCACGTCGAACACGACAAATTGCATAAGCCATCTGCTAGCGAACCGTCTTGGACGCATTATGTATACACTGTACCCGTTGATCCACGCGATATATACCATGGTACGGAAAAGCAGCGACAGCTTCCGCGTTACACGTATATACAAGACCAATATGACACGAACGTTAGGATGTCCGTGAGAATTTCTCATCTCACGGCTTATATTCCTGCTCCATTGTCTTCTCAAGGGCCGGGTAGATATTCGTATTAAATTCCTTTTCTTTTCATTTTAATCCTTATTGCGTGATCGCGACAGAAGAAGATTGTTTAGTTAATAGTATTGAGGTATTATAGTCAATTATGTTTTTTGGAAATGTTCGTAGAGGTCCACTACAATTTATATTCACGGTATTTAAAGATTTATTAGTAAATAAAGAGAAACGTTGATTGAAAATTAATAGTAACTGTGATTCGATGTGTCTTTTTATGAAAAAAAGTACTGTGCTAGTCCGTTAAACATTTCTTGGTGAATTGTAAATTATGTAGAACGAGCGGTAAATATTTCTCTTTGTGCATATATTTTGAATATGCCGTGCATAATATAATAGTCTATACATGAATAGAATCTTTCTTCGCACGCAACCGAAAATAAGATCAATCTTCGTCGCAACCATCGATGTCCAATGCATTTCTAAAGAATCTCTGGTAGATAATTGACGAGTTTAACTGATAAACGCGCTAATCAAATGGCAATGTTTTGTGGCTATTAAGCGAACAATCTACTTTCAAACGTTCTATATCACAAATTATATCGTTTAGTTTTAAACTAGCTTTTAATCACATAGTATCTAACTTTTATGCAGACCGCAAAACCAGAGATAATAGTAAAAATTCAATATATTTAAAAAATCTAGCTAAAAAACTGGCTAGAACTCATGTAATTTTTTTTTATCGCAAATTTACCGTTATTATCAATTTATAAATCAATAAATTTGAACGATCAACGTTCTGCACTTGCTCATCCGCATATCCTCTTTTCCCACAGTGCATTTTATCTCAGTCCCTCTTGTAGCTCATATTTGGTCTCTCCTTTCCCATTCCCATTCCCTCGTCTCTTTTCGCATGTACCGATCTTTCATTTGCTGTGATATATAGCTCCTAGAATTTCAGTGGATATTTAGAACGACTGCATTCCCGCTATCTTCGCGTGCTTAATTCTCTTGCTTGGGTTTTAATAAGCCTGGGGAATAGCGAGATAAAGAACAATCGGTGAAAGTTGTTACGTGCAATCGAGCTTTTGTTTTCCCATAATAAGATGTACATATATATAAGAGTACGAAGTGGCTGAAGTCTGGGCTCCAAAATGCATGAATTATTAGCGGATGTACGCATGTACGAAGTTCATTCGAGTCTGATGATGAAGACTGGGCGTCCTAATTCAAATTTTCTTATTTCATTACGATGTACTTTTTTTTAATTTGATGATTTTTAGCGCTTTTTCAGTGTGTATACATTATACATTTGGAAGGAAAAATAATAATTTATAAGATAGCAATTGATCGTTGATTGAAAAGAAGAATATTGATTTACAGAATAATAATTAGTATAGTATGTAAGCAAGTTGTTCAGCTGGCGAGCGGTTAAAGTCAACAGTGGGCGATAAAACTTTTATGAAAATTTTGAGAATAAACAACGACAAACTAAAAATTAAAAAATACTCGAACAAACTTGTGCACCAAGGTACAAGTGGGTTGGTTTAATCTTGCGTGGTTGCAACACTCTCCTTCGATTCGTATTGTCACCACAATCGATCTAAAAAAAACCCACTTTACTCCCTTGGCACACAACATACTATTTCTGGCAGAATTTAATCAATCGTAAAAATACATGTTTTTTCTGTGCAGCGCTTTGCCTTTTTACGCATCAAATGAATTTCAATTCATTCCCGGTGCAAATATTGAATCAAATCAAATATATATTTTTCATTGCACTATTGCGATACGGTCATAAAGGAAATCTTTTTATTTCTCATGGTTTTATGCTACGTTTAAAATAAAGTAGAATTTGTATGGCTCACTGAAGGTCGAAAGTCAAATGACAAAATCCGTTGATTGCGCAAAATTCAATTGTTAGTTTTATGTTCCAATCGTGCAAGCCATTATGAAAAATGACTAAATTTTTATGCATTATCAGTAATGCAAAAACCTGTATGTAATTCTACCTTTTCTTTTTCTGCCTTGTAATGTATTTTATTTTATTTATCGAAAACGACTCTCGCTTTATTCTCACTTATTAAAACTTTCATTTTCCACCCTAATACTCCACACGAGTTCCTTTCGAGAGAGAAAAAAAACAGCAGCAGCCTTTTTTTTTGCTACCAACCAACCACGAATCTCGAAATTAATCGAACATAATACACACCACAGAACAGTTCGCACACGCGAACCTGTGTCTCAATTCCTTGCTTCTCCTGTATATAGCATGCACATGGCCAAGAGTCGTTGTGGGTAAATGGTGAGGAGAGAGAGAGAGAGAGAGAGAGAGAGAGAGAGAGAGAAGGAAGGGTAAAAAGGAAAGAGATATAGGGAGAGGCCTTGTCATGCGGACCGGCCCCACTTGCCACTGTCAGCTCTGCGTGATTTATTGCTCCTCTCCTCCAGTTCTCCCCTCTATATATTCGCTCGCGAATCGCGCACCTTTTTCTTCCCTTCCGCGCCTGTATACTCGTTTTCCTTCGCGTTTCTTCGCCTTTTATCCTTGCGCTTACATGTACTTTTATATATATATATATATATATATATCCAAAGACTGAGAGCTGCTTTTTTCCGACTGCTGCTACCGGTGCTCTGTGTTATAAAAAAAAAGTGACGACCTTGGGATTTAGCTGGATCTGTTCTCGTTAAGATAAGGCGCGGTGGAAGAAAAGAGGAACAAAGCTGGTGATTTGGAAAGGAATATTTCTCAGTTGACGGATATAGGTGATTCTCTGATTTCCGCGTTTTATAGTCCAACGTTTTTGGGAAATGTCTTTCTTCAAACGCGCAGTAATTTTTTACGCTTAGACTTTTATTTATTTGAAGTTCTATAAAATTTCGTCTACTTTTATATATTTATAAATTTATTGGAACCGATTTTGTTTAATAATAACAGACGATATTTGTTCGAACTTTATGATCGTCATTTGCATGATTGGAGTTTGAAAATGGTTACATCTATATTCGTAACAATTTCTTTTTTATCACGAATTCAATTCCGCGAACAATATGTTATGAGTAAATAAATTATATTTGCTACCAATGCACAATCGCGATTGTAATTCGTCTTACGAATATAAGCGACACGCGCGCAGCATCCGTTTATTGAATTCCCACCGAAATCAGTAAAATCTTCAAGGTCAAGCGCATTCGCGATCAATAGTGAAAGATCGTCGCAGTCTCCTTCAAATTGATTACTAATAGCGCTAATCTCGACTATAATCCCTCTTTCTCTCTCGGCACTTTTTCCATCCACTTTTTTCGTCGCGCCTTTTTCTCCTTCCTGGCGACTCTCGCGGCTCCGTATCCCATTTCTCTTGCCATCGGTATTTCCTTCATCCGTTCTCGTATATCTGCTTGCGTTTAAGGTCTCGTCCGTCGGCCTCCCCTCTGTGATTTTGGCTCATCATTCTCTTTCCACTGCCTCTCTCTCTCTCTCGCTCTCTTCCTCGATAAATCAGCAGCAGGCGGTGTAAAAAAAAGTCGGCGTATTTCCGGCAGCGTTTCTCCTTCCTCCGTTTTACGGAAAGACTCGTGCTCTTTTTTATCCCTCCTCCTCCGGCCCCGTTTGTAGATATCATCAGAAAGAGAGAGAGAGAGAGAGTGAGCGAGATAGTGAGAGAAATAGAGAGGAGGGAGGTAAGCCACCCACCGGCAGCAGAAAGAGGCGACTTAATAACCGCCGCTGCCGTTGAAGATTGCCGCGAAGAAGCCGCGTTTATACGTACGTATAGCGCTTTTGCCATTTGCGCGGCAGCCTGTAATTTGCGGCGATATCCTCCGTCCGCGCTCTCTCCTGCAGCATCCCCTGCTATATACACCGGGCTCAATATTCTGGGACTGTTGCCGTATCAAGCGTCGGCTATGGACTGGAAAGCGAATGGGATATGAGCCGAGTGAGGAGAAAAACCGGGTTGCCAACGACAGCGCGACTCTGCCCAGATGTGTGTGGAAAAATGTTGATTGAAAATTTAATCGCAGACTCGCACGGGGACCGCGATGCGGTGCAGTTTTTTGCCTATACGTACGGTTTCTTCACTTTTTTCCACTCTGCTCGTTGGCAGAGGAGAAATCATTAAAGTGCAATCGATTGCGTATGCTTTTAGTATCCTTAAATTAGCAATGAAGCTGCTTTAATGCTAATGTTGTTGAATAGTATAGTACCTTTTGTGCACTTTATTCATTTGTGCATTTGGAATCCTGCATGAGTGGTTATTTGTAATAAATTAAATAGTCTATCCTTTATTTCTGCAACTATACATGAATAAATTTAAAAACTACTTTTGTGATAAATCCTAAATTACGCGATAATAATAAATGATTGTTGGGTGCCAAGAATCTTTGAATAGATACGCGACTGTACAGAATTGACTTTATATAGCAGCGGTTTCAATGATTCGTATTTTCTATTAATCCAAGCTAAAGATGTCATTAACGCTTGTACACACATTAAAATATATATCTCAGTTAATATTGGAATTCACCTTTTGCGTACAATAATCAAATTGCAACAAATTGAATTTATCTTAACTCAATAAAATCACAGAATATATCTTGTACTTCGTATTCCTGTTGCGTCTTCGATCAAAACGCAATGCCGTAGCTATCGCAAATTATCGTATCATAGTGCTAGCGCCACAAATCCAAAACGGCAAATATCTATCCGCACTTATATATAGCGTAATTCGATCGTTTGGATATAAAGAAAAAAAAAAAAAAGACCGCGCTGGCGCACCACCGTAACATAAAGTTCCACATCTCGCTCGATCATATGAATTTTTCAATATCCCCGGCATACGCGAATGATTGATTGGACACGGGATACATCCAAGGGAAGCTATATATGACCGATCCGTTATCTTTCACATATATACGCTGCGCGAGATCAAAACACGTCCCATCGATAAATAACGAGAAGGCCGCGCGCGCGAGAGCCTCACTCTTTATCGCGAGTTACGGGGGGCAATCGTCCGGCATATCCCGCGTTTATATGTATACGTGATGCGCGGATACACAGACTACAGAGCTAATTTTATCGTCGGTAAATATATATATGTACGAGAGTTGCACGGCGCGAGTTGGTGTCGTCTCCGGCTCGGAAACACCGGCTGCCTGTGTGTGCGCGAGCGTTAAATGCACTTTACGACCGCATCCAAATTATGCATCCAATTTATTTCACTAATTTGAAAGTAAAAGTTGGATGCCCGCGCGCGCGCGTCACGTCGAGTGTGTGGGGGGGCTCGAGATATGATGGAAAACTCGCGCGGAAATTTGTCGCAGTTGATTGCGGCGCATCGTTTTTCCGTAATCTCCTGTGTGTTGTTTTTGTCCTTTGTCTCTCCGACTGCGTTTTCAATATGTCTGTTCGTTATATCTGGCCGTGGAAGTACTCGAATAGAGGATCCAAAATACGTTTTGATTCGGTTATGCTCGATTTATTTATGATATTGCGTTGCAAATTCATTCTACTGGCGGAAACCCGGTCGAATTAACCAGAAAATGATATATCAGCTGTAAACCTGTATACAAATGGATATGTATATATCTCGTCGAACGAATTTAGGGAGTAATTCATACCGAATCTTTAAATTCAGAAGTCCTGCAAAATCGTTCCTTTCAAAGCAATAATAATGCGTTAACCGAAACTCGGCAAGACAACAGTTTTGAAAAGGAATAAAAACTTGTCTCTTTCCCTGGGTATTTCGTTGTCCTACATAGCGGTCGGGCGCGCGGCCGAACTGTTGGCACAATAGTCGCCTTGAGAGAGTAGTCGAGGCGACCGAGAAGATACCGCTGTGGAAACGGGATGATACATCGCCAAGATGGCGCGTTGCCCACTTTGCTGATCAGGCTTTCAAGAGCGCGCGCACCCACCTGTGTGTGTGTGTGTGTGTGCGCGTGTGTGTGTGCGTGCAGTATATAGTGACGGAGCGATCGAGAGCAACTTGTTGAGTTGAGGCAAGATCGACTATCACTGGTGCTCGATGGCGGAAATTCGACAAAAGCTTATTCAACGTGTATATGTTTTTGATTGATCAGGCCATACTAATAGATCCTCTAGTGTGCGAAAATGCTTCTTCTTAGATTATACGGTGTACTTTGAGCAATATTTGTGGAATATGTTATTGTTAATGGATAAACATTTTGAGATTTGTGCTTTTGACGTAAATGCCGGTAAAGGGAAATCATGTTTGCATTATATTTGGTATAGCTGTACATTGAATTAAGCCAAACTTTGCAAAGTAAAGAATTTTTTGATATCTGAAACTTGCTGCAAAGCTATGCATGGGGAATTATTTTGGCTAGATTGCCTCATAAATTATCGAAGCAAAATTTATTTATGAGTGTTCTGTATTGGGTATACGATACTGAACTTCAGTCAGATTTAGCAGTTTCATCGCATCGGTTTCATTTCACTTTAACCTTACTGCGACTAATATTAATTGGTATATTTCACTTTGAGGGATTATAAGTTCCTAATACAATACCTAATATACCTAAAATACACGAAGGTTATGTATAATGGCCTACGTAACAATAGTCATTATTGTTTACATGAGCCACCGTTAAAAAATACGGCATAATTACTCAGTTGACGCATATATTGTCTCTACAATGCCAAAACGAATAATATATAAGAATAAATTTACACGATAGAGGAAGGCAATGCTCGTTCTACTTTAGACATTATACATTTCGACAATTCACACTTATCGCGCCGAGCCTGAAAATGGGGGTGAGGATTGTATCCGATCCGCAAAAGTTCGCTCTGGCGTATAAAACGAATTTTCCAACCAGTCAGGAATTCATTTCACATCCTGAGCTCAAATTCAAATCGCTCACTCCCGACTCCTTGCGCAGAGCAGTTATATAACATCGACAGCGATCTCTCGGTGCTCGCGGCCAACCGGGAAATATTAAATGCAAATGGCTTTTCGCTCCTCGCCGAGTTGCTTTTTCGTTCAGTCTCTCTCTCTCTCTCTCTCCCTCTCTGTCTAGCGCGTTCTCTCCCCGACACCACCCGGTATACAAATCGGAGATGAAGCCATAAATTCGATTTATCCCCCTTCCACTTGTCCGTCTCCCTCTCGCTCCTACTCAGCTCTTATTCGCTCTCTCTCTCTCTCTCTTTCTCTCTGTATCTCTCTCCCTCTCTCTCTAGACTCTTTGTCTGCTTCTCGGCTTTCGACGCGCGGACCGCGAAGAGATCTCCATAAATATTCATTCGGCAGGCCTCGGGAGTTGTCGAGGGGAAAAACAGACGGCAACATCCGCTAGAGGGCTGCAGCGGTTCTAAAAGAGGAGCGAGTCAGGAGAAGACGAAGAAGAACAAGAAGAAGAGGAAGAAGAAAAAGAAGAAGAGTGACTCGCTGCGATTCCGCGTTGTTATACGCCGCGAGGTTGAGTCTGTATGCGAGTGTGTGGTGTGTACAGACGTCGGCAGGCTCGTTTCCCTGGTTACCCACGGAATCTCAAGTGGAATTTACAAGACCGCCGACGTTGCTTCTAGAGAGTCTCTCGATAAGGTTGCGGCTCTCCCGCTTGCATGACTGACGTCGCTATTGGCAGAGCCGACCGACGAGCGCCTGGCGCTTTCTCTCAGCTCGGATTCCTGATTTATGGTGTATATATATACGTCGTGGTTCTTGTATACACAGACGTTGTGACTTGTACCACCTTGTGGTGCTCCGACACTTTATTCTTTTATTCTTTTGTATCTCCCTGCCAGCCAGGCATCGATGGCTTATTGATTTGGAGGGGATACTGGTGGATTTTGTGTCCCGATGGGGCTGCTGGTCTTTCCCAAGTAATCGCATGATTACTAATATGTGCAAAAATATCAGTGCAGATGAAAGATGGTAAAATGCCATATTGGTTCTATTGTTATTTAGTCTACACCTACAGGTGCATGCAATTGCAATTGCTGTCCTCGTCGTGCAAAAATGCTATTCTTAGCTATTTGTACAATATGTATATATTCGTTATAACCTTTTCTCTAAGGAACAACCACCCCCGGAAAAGTTTATTCTTTCCGTTTCATAATGAGAAGAACGTTTCAAAAAAATCATGTACGTTACAAGCTTCCTACGGTTTTGTTATCCCTGTCATCTTACATATTCCTCTAAAATGTTCCAGCCAAAACTATGAACCTCTATTAAAGCTATTTCTCTCCCTGTTAATTTATTTGTAATATTGCATGCATAAATTACTCATATTCGCTGACTGATCCATATATACAATAAAAGGTGTACAACTGCATGTTACATACTGCGTTACTCAAATAGACATTTTATTCTATTTAAAATATTATTATTCTGTAGGTTATTTGTGTAGTATTTGGAATTATAAATATTGTAAATTTCGATACGATATATGCTGAATACCAATAAAAAACACTTGAGCGAACTTTATCTCATAGATCACATGGCACACGATATACTAAATCACTTTCTCTTTGATCAGCTTCCTGCATTCTGGATGATCGCGATATATATCCCGGTCATGCACCGTCCAATCTATTGACGCGCGTCTGCTAATTACAGATCTATACGTCTAATTCCCACTCAGAAGCGAGCAGATGTTGGGGATTCCTGATTGAATACTACACTTAATGATATGGAGCAATACATCACTTACTCTTATCGGATTAGATATGCCTTACAAAATAATTATTCCGAGTAACAACTCTTATGTACGACTCGTCAATATTCGTTTTCTACTGTATTACTGCCTTTAAATATTAATGAATACGAGTACGTGTAAATACAAATTATATAGAATTTTTGCTATGTAAACTTTTCAAACGTGCTTGATTTCTAGGATCAAATCGTAATCTCGAAACTTTTCGTGCATTATAGGAATTCCTTTCAAATGGGGCTGTTGTACGATGAATTAATAAAACCCAAAGACTATCAGTGCATTCCTTATCCTTTGGTTGAAAACACATTAACCCCAAGCTGAAAGCAACGAAATCTCATTTCAAGACGCTCTACGTGCTCTATGATAAAAGCTTCCTCGCTCGACATATTCATGGGACTCGTATGTGACGTGTGAATCGTGTATAAGGGCGTCTTACATACTGCTTGCTACCTCAATAGTCTAAGGTTAGGGAGGCAAGGGCTCATGAATAAATGCATCTCTCTCTGCCGCCATTGTCATTGCGATGCGCTGATAACACGTATATACTAGTCGTGCCTTGACGTTACACAGTTTCGTATCTTGCCGGTCGCGGAGGTTCTAGCGACGGGTGTTCGCCTTCGAGGATTTATCGACTGTAATCTTCAATGCAGCGTGGCAAATGCGCTATATACTGCATAAAGGAAGGTAAATTTGAAGGCCTGAAAATAGGGTCTGCATCCGTTAAAAGCTGACGTTTTCGCTTCTACAGAGTCGCGCTTTAACATTTTGAGCATACGCAGCCCTAACTAAAGCAGGAAATGTAAACACTATATGCAAATGAAATCGGTTCTTGGCATTTAGTGATTAAACTATCATCGACGCAATCGATCGATAAATTTAACAGTATTCCGAGGCGTATCATTGAAACGAGGGTCGCGATTAAAACATTTAATTGCGAAACTTATGAGTTCATGAAATATAAATGAGTTTGTGAATGGACGCGTATTGACTGATTTATTTGTGTTAAAGATTTTCTATTTGGCGATAGCGTTCGAAAGTTTATTGTAGAATCGCAATGGTTTTGGTCTGTCGTGTTTGTGTTAAAGAAAGTTTCAGAGTTAGAAAAATAAAGCTTTACCGTGAAACCAATCCCCACAGTGGCAGCGAAGTTTCCATGCTGGAAGTTTCCTGTATCGAACTGCACCAATAGAGATGTTTTCCCAACTCCACTATCGCCGAGTAGAATAGTCTGGAAAAACAAAACCAAATTTACAGTTGCTCCTCTTCTCGTTTTCGCATTTTATATTCGTTATATACAAATTGAAAATCGAATCATTGGGGATTAAAACTTAAAAACTACATCAACTGCATTATAATAAGTTTCGTATAGGTATCGACTTTGGAACTTAAAAAAACGTACACATTTGCAAGGCGAGTATAGTCAAATACGCTATGTTTCGTTCTTAAATTATTTGATGAATTCCCGTGATCTCGAGCGTAACACACATTTTGCGCAGTTGCAGAACTAGAATTTCCTTGTTATACAGCTGAGATAAAAGGAAAGCACCGTGTGTCAAGGCGTGTAGCAGTGTCAATTATCATTTACAACTTATTCCGCGCATTTATTTCATGTACAGAAAGTAGAGAAAAACACAAGAGAGCTGGGAGATAGAGTCGATGCGCGCAGAGAGTAACAGCTCTCGGCAAAACTTTACTACCCAGAGCGGTCGACACCGGACGATATCTCGCCCGGTCGTCCAGTCCTTCTACTCGCGCTTTTCTCGTAAAACTGCACGAAAGCGGAACAACACGGCGACAATGCGATTCACCCGCGCTTCTGCTTTATATATATATACACAGAAAACATAATTTCTCGAGTATAAGGCATCGTAAAAGTTCTCGCGCGTCTCATCCTCGTGCCGCTCTTCGAAGTATGCATATATATATGTGTGTGTGTATAAAGGGTCCAGGGCCGATTTTAATTGCGCGCGCGCGGGCGCGATCCCGAGGCCGAATGTAAATAACGAGATTAAGTTTATAGAGCGATCGGTGTAAATTGGGGGAGAGCCATGAATAAAAGTGTGCAGTGTATACGTAGCTCGAGCACGCGGCGCTTCAATCGGCTATATGAATCGAGTCCCTCGTGCTCGAGGCGTCTGGACTCCCGCGGCGTCGCCAGAGGGGCGGATTATACGCCAACACATTCCCTATATATATATATATATATATATATATATACTAATTCTTCCATTGCGCCCAACGCGTTGATTTCGTACAGGAACATATGATTTTGGACCGGTGTGTTCCGCCCGAGCTGCTGTCCCAGCGCGATAAAGTCTCGAGTCGATGCGTTGGTCCTCCTTAACCCCTCCCTGTCTTCAAAGCTGTGTATATATATATCTCCGAGCGCATTAAAACTGATCGGCTCGTAAACGTCGGGGCCGACTAATGATTTTCTTGCGCTCGCGCGGCGCGCGGTCCTCGTGTGTGTCGCGCCCGTAAATTAACACGCGATAGTTGAACAGAGGGCATTTTTGAATTAAAATCGTTTCGATGCCTGCGGATACGCGTGTATAGTATCTGATTTCTGGTGAGACCCGCGCTATAACCAGTTTTTATTCGCTGTGGTGTTACCCTTGTTATGCGAGCGTTAGGATCGTTTCTTTTAGAATCTCGTTGGGTGCGCGCACCGAGAAAGGCCATTGATGTACCAGAGACGTAACGTTGCCGTTAAAAGAGCAGCAGCGAGAGAAACTTACTTTTCATGTCTCACTCGCAAGCATCTTTATATAGAAGTACGGTTTTAAGCTCGCGTTTGTTTGTTTGACCGTAAAACCAATTTTTCACTATGGCTAGATAATCTTTTGTCGAAAGGAAGAATTTATTTTCTTTTTTTCTTTTTTATAAGAATCGCGATAATAAAACTTGTTTCGCTGGATTTGTTGACTTTTACGCAGCGTGAATGCAGCATCGGAAAGTGAAACAGTCTTTAAGACACATCAATATTCCCGTTAAGACATTTGAATAGCCGTCTCGCGCTCAGCAGAGAATCAAAGCTCGATATAATTATCGATAATTCCCATCGGCATAAGCGAACGGCAGCAAAAAAAAAAAGCGCAAAAGCTAAGCCGTTGCAAGCAGCAATGATTCAATGATTTAGGATTCATTGTGCGCGCGCAATAGTCTCTTATCTCTTCTACCAGTATAGAGAGAAAGAGAGAGAGAGAGAAAAAAAGCGGAAAAACCAACGGCTGTGGCTCACTGTCTCTCGGTCTCGGGGGTCTTGCCTCACACCCGGAAGAGAGCACGAGCTGTCAGCTCCCATAGCCGCGCCGCCGAGCCGAGGCCAATTAGCACGAGCGCCGCTCCTCTTGGTATCCCAGAGAAAGTCCGCACACACACACACACACGTACATACATACACAGAGAGACAGACAGAGCAAGTGCGGAGCGCGGCGGCGTTGGCGAACTACTTTCGGCGGCTGCGGCAGCTCGCCCCGATCGCAATCGGCGATTTTCAAGCCCTCGCGCTATCCGTACAGATTCGCTCGATCTGCACCTCCTCATTTTCTGCATAACTATACATACACAGAGCGAAAATTTACCTCGAGGCGTCTAAGCTGCTGAGGCGGAATAACCGCGTTATCGCGATGTGCATTGGAACAGTTTCTTCTTTTTTTTTCCCCCCCGTTTCTATTGCGCTTTGACTCGCGAGGTCACGTGCATGTAGGAGACTGGGAATTAAGCGCGCGAGGCCTGGGCACGCGATTAATGTTCATATATAGGCTTGGGAAATGCTTCCCAAGCTTAAATATTGTGTCTTATCGCTCGATACCTGAGATACTTCGGACAGTTTAACGCGCCGATATACGGAGAGAACTATGCGCGACTCTTCTGTTTTAGGCTCTATCAGCTTTTATATCCCGAAGCGTCCCATTGGTCTGATGCCGTGGATTTATTTTGATTTTATATGGACGCGTTTCTATACACGTTGCTTATAGCATAGAGATCGGATATTGTGAGCGGGCGAGTTTGATGAAAAAAAATCGGACGTTAATTTAAGAGAACGAGCAGTCGGTAAAGTACCGCCGTTCTGAATTAGTTAGATGGATGGATTGTGCTCTCGCGAACAATGGTGTGTATATATATGTACGAGCATCGAGGAGTTGCGCCTGCATTGAGCGCCGAATGAAAATGAAAAATCGGCTTCATTCTCACGCTGTAAATCTTACTTTGTATTTCATTTATTCGACACGCGGCCGACTCTCGCCTTTCCGTTTCTGTACAAATTATAATTTTCCCTAATTAGCGTTAATTGTATACCTTCTAATGGAAATATCTTATACTCCTTGATGAATGTAGTTCATTTCTTTAGCTTAATCGAAGAAAAAAGTTTAAACATACACTTGGCTCTCGTCTGCGCAAGAATAAAAGTTGCGAATCGAGGCTCCATGTATTACACGCATCGCTCATTTTCATCATATATATATATACATATAGAGTGGTCTCGATATTTCTCGAAAGAAAGCATCGGCTATTTACGCCAGATCATTAAGGGAGGGCAATAATTCCAAAAGTTATACGCGCCCGAAAAGATGCTCCTCTCGAGCGGGTATTAACTAGGGAGCTGCCATTAAGGCGGATAATATCCGATGAGCGCTGCGGCTTACATAAGCGCCGCTCGGGCATTTTCGATCGGCTCGAGCGCGCCGTCGCTGCACCGGAGCTTCTTCGTTATATAGCACCGCTTACTCCGACCACTAACTTCCACAGCTTGATGGATACTCTTCGGCAGCGCGCCGCGACCGACCTGTATATACGACGACGCCCATAAAGAGCCTCGTAAAACCGGTATGTAAGCGTGGTTGAAAGGAACAGAGAGAGAGAGAGGGAGAGGGGCAGAACGTAAAGATTTATCGGCGCAAAGTTGCCGCTCGCGGACCCGCGATCAGCGATTTCTTTTGGATCGGAAAACGGTAGCCGCGGGCGACGAGCCGCGGATCAGGAAGGAGCTACGGTGGATTTTTCTTCGCTCGCGCGCCTTTCTTATGCATATACGAGCGAGAAGTCGTGATTTTTCGAGCGATGATTCCGCGGAGCACTTGATTTATGCAGATTGTGCGAGATCTATCGTATATTTGTGGTAAAACGCGGATTATATGCGGGAGATTTTTGCTCTTTCTCGGGAAGAAAATTGTTCTGCATTTGTATAAACTACAATAAAATGATTTGGAGCTAGGAATTCGTTTTTTCATCTGAAAACGCAATAAGCTACGATGTATCTGGTATTTTTTGGGAAAGAAAATATCAGTGAAGAATAAAATTAAAACGTATTTAAAATTTATTCAATAGTTTTATTCTGTAGTGACGTTTGTGTTTTTTAATAAATTATACACACGAGCTCCATAAGCAACTTTCGCTTTAATATTAATAAAAACAGTTCTATCAACAGTTCCTAAAATTTATAACTTTACGAGTTTATAACAAGACAAACGCATCAATTACACATTAAAACGTATTAGATCAAGTACCCCAACAACGTTTTTATGAGTTATATTGCAATTTTGACTATTATACGTTAGTTTATAATCCCTTATTTAATTTACCCCGCTATTCAGAGAATTATATTTTTTTAAAATCAAATACTTGAAACACCGACTCAAAAATCACCGTAAAAGTTAATGTTCTCTCATAAGAGAAGAGGCGCAATCGGGAGATAGAAATAATGATAAAATATATGAATAAATGTTGAAACAATTGTTTTCGGTATCCGTATTATACGATTCGATAGCTCGAGCCAAACTCCCAATTTGTTTTGCATAGATAATCGCGATAAATGTTGCTACGACAGTAGCATGCAAATCGAGTGTTTCAAATAAAAGACACGCTCCCTCTGCGTTTGCCAAGACATCCACAGATCCCGCCTTTATACGCGTATACCGTGACGTTGTCCTTCTAATCGATCTATATTATCGTTAGAAAGACAGCTGCGGCCCCGGATAGGTGGCAACTCCTCCGTGCTCGCGACAAAAGAACAATAAATTTCTTCATTTATTGTTCTTGTGAGAGAACGTTACATAATTTAACGAATTCTTAGTTACTTTTAATATTGTAGATGCAAAACGGATGGATTTACACGGTCGGGAACAGTTAAATTAATTAAAAATAAAATAATCGACTCTATTATTTTCTTCAATTCCAGGGGGTTTATCCCTGAGTCTCGTGTTGCATGGACTTTCTATTATAACACGAGACTCAAGAGAGCATTTTCCTTTTCGAAGATGCCTTAAATTTCAATTTTTTAATTCACAAAAGTTTGATGTATTCTCCTTTTTATTTTGTATCTTTCTGACACATGTCTTTTGTGAATAGATCTCAGAAATGAAAAGGGGAGTAATGGGTACTCCCGAAATGTTGCAATAATAAATTGTTTATACATAATTCGCAGTGATCAATCTTTTATCTTCCTATAATTAAATTAATTGTTTAGGAACGGTAAGTGTGATTAGCGTATAGCACTTGACCAATGTACTCTTATAGTCGATTAATCTAAAAATTCTGTATCACATATGAAAGGTGTTAGGTTATAGAGAAAACTATATGTGCCAATGAACCATAATTCTTTAACGGTACAATAAATATATTTATAATGGACTGAAGTAGGTGATTTTACCATGAATACAATATAACAAGAAAGAAAATATCAGTAAAAAGATAATTTAGCTAACAATGTAATATCATATACGCACAAACTTGTCGAGCAGAACTGCCAATGCTATTGACATGGTAATCTCCTCCCGAGTCGCGCGATATTTCAAAACAAACACCGCATTCACGTATACCAGTGCAAGCCGCAAGATATAGTTCCGCAACTTACAATGATCTACTTGTCTGTAAGCTGCGCGATTGCACCTCAGAACGTTAGTTTTATAAAGAGTGCGTTCTGCCGCGAAGCTTTTCTATAGTCCTTTGACAATTTTGATCGATTTTTTCGGTAGAACGAATCACGCACATCATATTTGCATTTTATAATTTGGAAAATCGTTATAATTGGACTATAAAACTAACAATATCTCAATCTTGGGATTA
The DNA here is from genome assembly GCA_900490025.1 of Megastigmus dorsalis. Classification (NCBI taxonomy): domain Eukaryota; kingdom Metazoa; phylum Arthropoda; class Insecta; order Hymenoptera; family Megastigmidae; genus Megastigmus; species Megastigmus dorsalis. The sequence goes on along the minus strand of UELU01145162.1, from coordinate 174,159 downwards.
GCATCGCTATACATCGCTATGCATCGCTAAGTGCGGGTTATATATTTTAAGGTGACAAACCATTGATTGTGCGCACCGAGCACTGAATACTTCTTAAGAGTAATTTATAGGTTCGATTTTAACGAAGTAGATATATAAATTCACTTTATATAAGCAAATTCTATTCTAAGGAGCTTGGTGCTCGTAGATTTATTCGATAAGCTCTCTACTATCACAGCCTCGCATAATATATAGATACTCGTCGTCATTCTATCAATTAAACAGTCAATTTAATTAATAGAAATGATTATAAAAATTCAACGGAGAAACATCGCGCAGAAAAGAAGCGCCTGGTACAAGCGCGCGCGCGCGCAAGTAGTATTAATCGTTTTCCTCGTCAAGCGCAATAAGTCGCGACAGTCTACGCAGTCAGACAGACAGACAGACAGAGTGTGAGAGCTGGCAGAGAGCGAGAGAGAGAGAGAGAGAAGGTCGCAGACATTCGTATGCTAATCGCAGGCAGGAGACGACGAGGCGAGCGCGCCGGCGACTCGACAAACCGATAAACGTGAACGCGCGTCTTTAAGTACACATCAGCATAGATAATGGCTCGTGTTGCTTTTAGCCACGGGCCACTGCCTCCTCGCTCCAGCGCACCTTGGGAATAGACGCTGCTGCTGCTGCTGCTGCTGCTGCTGCTGTGGGGATATTTAAACTTCATTGCTGTGGCTGAATTTCACGCTGGGGGACGAGACTCTTTTTTGTATGCGCTAACCGCGCGTATTGTGGTGTGGGCGAATCGAAGCAATTAAGCCTGCTTTGCGAGCTGTATTATGCAGTGGTAATAGTTTTTTGCTCTAGTTTTTATGGTATAATGATTAGAAGCAAGTTTTGAACTGATTTTCATATTTTTGTGGATCGTACTCTACAATCCTTTTAATTCCCATTGAGTCAGAGTTGAAAATGCTCCATAGTCGCTGCTTTTCTCGTTTGCTTAATTTTTTACTTATGTATTCAAACTGCCATATTCATTTCGTACACCTTTGCATAATTGTGCATTTTTTATGCATCATTTTTTCAATGGCTTTCAGTAGTTGCTGCTGAAAAGCACGTGTTGTATACTTAAAGGTCGTAACACGTAGTTTAGCTACCTGTTTTAACCTTTATTTTCTGGAAGTTACACCGCTAGACTTTACCTGTGACAAAACGTGTAATTCCGCACATGAACACAAATCAAAGTAAATTATTAAACGATTGAAAAAATAATGAACTGTTCATATTCAAATAAAGAATAATTAGATAAAACTCTGGCGCATCAACATATTTGTAATGGATTTCCTGTATATATTCTCAGTTCCCGTCTCTACTCTCTCACTTTCTCCATGTTTCTCTCTCTCTTTCTGCATCGGATGCAAGTGGAATTGAATGCAGTATATATAGCACAGCGGGTGTAGAACAGCTTCTCTCGCTCCTTCGACAATTGCGCGAAGCACGTGTGCCGCGCAAGTGCTTTTCCTAGGACTCGAATTCGTCTGCCGACTTCCGCTTTTCTCTCTCTCTCTCTCTCTCTCTTTCTCTCGGCGAACTTTGCTCCAGCTCTTCCGCTCTCTCTCTCGACGATTTCCTCGGAAAATGGAGTTCCGACAAAAAGCTTCGGATCGCGCGCGAGACCGAAATGTTTCCTTGTTATGCTTGTTCACTGAATCCAACGCAATAATTGTCTTGTTTCGCAACTGGCTGTGTATGTGCTCAAGGTTTTAAAATATATATCTAAGTCCTGAGAGCAAAATGATAAAATCTTATCTTATTAATATTACAGTTCCGTTTCATTTTCTCGAACGATATCCAACTTGAAGTATACCGTCCGAGTCGTATACGAAAGAGCGAAGAGAATCAGTCGCGAGTAATTGAAAAATGTAGAAAACGGTCTGGGGATAAATTTCCTGGGTTCGTTTCGTTTGCCCTGATCGATGCACTGCGCGGTTCAAAACTTCTCTACCGGGAGAGACATAGTATACAGGCAAACACGTAAGCCGTTTGCCAATTTACGTCTCTGACCAATAAACCTTTCTCGTCTTTCTTTCTTTCCCTCTCGCGTTCTTCTTTCCTTAACGCAAGTTTTATTTTTTTCTTGTACGATACTTTACTTAATCTTCTGTCACTGCGGGGACAGACATAAAAACTGTATGATAACGATGACATGAAATAACCACTTGTTCAACCAATCTAATTTGTTGCGCGCCCATTAAAATGCTTCATACGATTAGTTTCTTGTGTCGCGCGAGATCAACACACGAGCCATCAAGGAAGGAGAAGCGTAAATTTATGAAAAAGAACAGCCTACATATCCAAATGGTGAAATTCGTATAACGCCGCGCATGAATTGGATTAAGCCGGACGCGCCAGAAGCAAAATGCAATTCCTGCGCGTTTCCCTCCACGCTCTTTCGCTCTCGCTATCTCTCGCCAATTGGCGTTGCTCGCGGCTCCTGCACTCCGCACACACACACACACACATAGGTATATACACGCAGACGCAGACAGTCGAGCGGCGGCGGCTGCTTTCCTCCTTCGCTCCTCTCCCATTACCACGAGGACGCTAACTCAATTTGTATGCGGGAACGCGATTCTCCGGCCAGATGCTTAAGGTCAGACGCGAGCGCGTTCTGCTCTCTCTCTCTCTCTCTCCCTCCCTCTGCAGTCGCGGTCCCGCCTCTCCTCTCTCTCTCTCTCTCTCTCTCTCTCTCTCTCTCTGTGGGATGCGCGCGTGTACATGTGCGTGTGAGATATCTTTAGGCCGAACTTAATCGCATTCCGCGCAAGTTGAGGGGGACTGCACCGCTGCAGACGGATTATATGAGCGCGTGTGTTGCTGGCAGACCTCGCGGTAAAAGGCCCACAGTGGCGGCCTTAATCCTTCCCCTTCCACTGGCCGCCGCCGCCGCATTCTTTTTCTCCGCTTCTCTCTCTCTCTCTCTCTCTCTTTTGTGCTTCTCGAGTGATAAGGTCGCCGCGTCGAAAGCGAGTGAGGAACGCTAAAGTACTTATCTCTCGCTCGTGTCTTGTTTGTCTTTGGCCTCTCGCAGAGTAAGCGATGCTCGCGAAATTAGATGCATGCGGCAAATGACAGGGTTTATGCGCGTGTCAGGTAATGTTTGTTGTTTGCGCTTCGAGCTGGACTTTGAATCTTTGGGTGTTGCGACATTTTGGAATACCGAATTACTAAGTTCGTTATATCAGTCTTAAAGCTTTAATGTGATTGTTATAATTCAGAATTTACATTCCTCGTAATTGTATTATATGTCCCGTTTAATTACGCTCATAAAGAATACTTTATGTACACATTTATCTCCATATCAGAATGAAACAGTGATATTCGACAGCTTTTCCTTGAAGATTCAAAAATATGAATCCGTTACGCAACGTAAAACAACAATAGGTTAAAAATTTTTTGCATTAATTTCAAATTTTCGGAATTATCCTTCGTGCAGATAAATCGGACATTTTTTTACATTACAATAAATATTCAACACTTGATGAAATTTGGAATTTGAAATAAATTTTATTAATTAAACACAATACAAGGTATGACAAAATTTATGAGCAATATTAGGTTTTTATATCAATATTTAATTTTGCACGAGAATCCCGTCACGTTTTGGAATTTATAACTATATTCTGATTTCTCGTTGTTTTTAATTAAGTCAGCTTTTCAGTAATCAATGCTGAAATTTTCTCGCTGTACCGACAAACAACTTAATTTTAACCTGCATAGTAGCAACGCGTTGAAATTTATAGCAACTTTAACTAAAACGTCGAGAAGCGAAGATGTATTGTGTTATTATTATTGTTGTTGTTATTATTGTTATTGTTATTATAGAATACATAATACGAGTGAGTTATTTTATTATCTATGGGCTGCAGTTAAACTTTGCCCAACGCGTGCATTACTGCATTAATAGCTAGAAAGTATAATAATGCATTGCAGCATAAAAGAGAAAATATATAGCACCCGTTGACTAGAAACTATAGCTTCGCAAAAATGCTCGAGTTTATATCGCCTTACATTGTACATCGAAAGAAGGCACGCAGCGGAAATATTATTTACGCGGTTACGTCCGATATCTGTATATGGAGACATTCAACGGATTTTATTATATACCCGGGCATCCGCGCAGAAGCGACCTGCTATTCAATATACTCGTAAAATCCTCGAGAGAGAAATACAACGAGATCGAGTTACAAATGAAGACGACGAGGGCAGCTTTTCGCACGAGTGAGCTAACTAGAATCGCGATAGCGAACTTCGGAGGGAGAGAGAGAGAGAAAGAATTGCGGTCTCTCCCCTGTTCAGAATATAAAGGTGCTTCTCTCTCTCTCTTTTCTTTGGCTCGCTTGCCCGCTGCTGTTGATGGGTATACACGCGCGGGTGTATGTATATATATATATATACGCGGAGAGATGAGGGAAAAGGAAAGCGCGATGCAAAAACCGGCTGGAGATGATAGACCCCCTACCGGTTTCACTCGGTTCGCCAAAGAACTTCTATGCCAGATTGGCTATCTCTTGTCCATTCTCTCTCTCTCTCTCTCTCTCTCTCTCTCTCTTTCTCTCTTTCAATTTTTGTATTAATTTGCAAATAAACAAATATCTATCTATCTATCTCTCTCTCTCTCGCTTGGATTAGCGAAAAATGAAGACTGTCTTTTATACACTTTGCAACCATATGTACATTGTAACAATCTATTTTGTATTTATATGCAAATAAACAAATATCTATCTATCTATCTATCTTCCTCCCATTCTCTTTCGGTCTTCCTTCCTTGTTGGCTCTCTGCTCGTGGCCGAAGTTAGAGACCACTCGGGCTGAATTCGCCGAAGTCCAGAGCCAATAAAAAGGATTATTGAAGAGATATGACACCGACGGCCATAAAATGCTTGCACAACTTTATTCTGTCATTGGTGCACTTGATGGACTGCGTAAAATCCTGTGATATGTTAATAATTTTACTAAAGATACATCCCAAAATTTCGATTTGTGGTGTCCTTATCCTATTCTAAATTTATTGAATTAACGTAAATAAATTACGCTAATTCACATATATAGATACGTATGCGTAGCACATATATGTATAAAATGACATTTCAATTCAGTATTAAAATTGTTGCTTTACATCGTTATTTTTGTACGTAAACATTACATGCAGTTAAGAAATATACTAATTCTATTAGATTATGTAAAATGTTATAAAAAAATTGAATCGAAGTAAGTTTAAAGAAAAAACCAAATAGTTCTCATTATCAGATAGAGCATTTTAAACACAGAACGCGCATTCGTTGATCAGAAGCTGCTATAGAAAATCCAAAACAATATAATTTTTCCATCTCAAAAGAGCGCGACAACTTAAAATCAGTACATCGCCTTTGTCTCACTCGCACGAAAGTATATACTATAGGGGTATACACGCGTATCGACTCGCTCACCGGATCTTACAAACCAGCAGCGCATATGTATACGACAATTGAACTCTACCGATCGGCGCATCGGTATAATGTATGCTAATTCACAAAGATAAAAGCAGGACTGTGCATTCAGCTGTATATATATACACATATATACTCGATCGGCCTACAAGTCTCTCAAAGCGAGAGAAGCGAGTAAGGACGGATCGAGGCCGAGAAAAAGATGAGCAGTAGTAGCTGTCTCGAGAAAAAGAGCCGACGACGACCACTACGGTGCGCGGCTAAATACCACGGCAGCGGCAGCGGCAGCAGCAGCAGCTCTCTCGCGGACATTGTCGATCATTATTCCGCTCGTTTCCTCCTGCTCTATAGGCGAGAGAGCTATGGAGGGAGTTAACCTTGAACGAGATAGCTGACCCGCGCAAGTCGTCCAGCACCAGCTCGAGCCTACATGAGAGAGAGAGAGAGAGAGAGTGCTGCTCTCAAAGACTCGTTTAGCGTATTCGCCCTTTTCACTATACGCTTATCTTTCCAATTACTTTTCATTTTCCTACCGCCGCGGCCGAGGCTCACTTGCAGTCTCTCTCTCTCTCTCTCTCGGCTCCATAAGCTCGTGCATGCGCAATTGCGATGAGAGATAACAGAGCTTTATTCCTTTACTCAAACGTTTTCTTTGCGGTTCGTGAGAAATTGCACTGTAGTCCAGGGTGTGTGTGCACGTGTGTATATTTCTGTCGAGCATGATTCGCTCGGCGCAATGAATGTAGATCGTTTGCTTGAACGATATAAGTTCGATGCTTGTAATCGTTTGAGTGCCGCGCGATAAAGGAAGGCGAAACACGTGCTGTATTATTGACTCGTGCACAGCTCAATGTTAATATGAATTTACGTTGGATATATAAGCTTCGATATAATAAATTTTCCGGTGTGCGGCAGATCTCGCAATTTCGGCAATATTGTAAAATACTTTGTTGATTTATAAGTATAGAAGTAAATAACATAAGTGAAAAGTAGAACAACTATAGTAGAGTTATAGTAAGGGTAGTACATATTTTTAATTTGTAATAAATTTTTATATATCTTCAAATTGTGTACGGTCAATTTGCAGAGTTTACCCCAAGGATATCAATCACTCGTTGAGAACATTACAATTTATTTTGAGTTTGAATAAAAGGATAGAACATTTTTCTGGGGAGATGTTGATCATTGAAGAATTAGTTTCCTAAAAGAAAATTAATCCATGACCCCACTGCATAAGATACGATTAATTTTCATTTAGCACTGTAACATTTGGCCACACGCTTTTATATAATCCGTGAAATGTTGCGAATAAAATTGCATTCTGTGCGGTATACAGATTCTATACCAAAGTATTGCAATCGTCATTACATCCCATATCTGTTAGCACCGTTCATTTTCAATTTACCAAAAACATAAAAGATTTAAAATGATTTGTTTCAAAGTTCTTTTAAAACAGATCATTAGGATCTTTAAGCGTTTTTTAATCAGCTATTGAACTTGAAACATTCCCCGGCGTTAATCCTGGATAGTTCGCCCTTTAAAAATCGACCGATCAATGCTTACCCTCCGTAATACGTGTTCCGCAACCGAAGCGCGAATCTCCATTGGCCCGACGAGAAAAAGTTCCCTATCTCCTATTTAATTAAAAACCAAGTTGCGGCCATGTTTGCTCCTCCCAACTCTCAAGCCTCCCCCTCTCACCCAAAGAAGTTACAACTCTCAACTCGAAGATATATATGTACGTACGTATAGATCTCACCTTGTGGACGTAGTTCTCGGGATTATCCTGGTCGCGCTTGTAGGTGCTCCAAACGTTGTCCATGTGCCTGGTCTTGGCGAAGTTCGACTGGTGGTAATTCTCGAGGACCTCGGCCGGTGGCGTGTAGTCGCGGTAGCCGGTGGGCGAGGGCGTAGCATTCGTAACGGCGGACAATCTATCGCTGACCAAGGAGCCGACGTTGTAGTTGTAGCCGTGCTGGCCGGGCTGTGGCGGCACCGGTGGCACGTAGACCATAGGCGAGGTGATGTCACCCACCGCTGCCGCGAGCTTATCCTCGTCCACGTCGTCGAACACGTCGTCGCTCATGCTGTCGTCGCCCATCATTATCTGCATCCAACAACCGCAAAGTCAACTTGGTTATATGTACGCGGAGTGAATATATTATATAGTTTTTGCTATTTGTGGGGGTGTAATAATTGCGCGCCTCTCGGCTCTTTTTGAACGCATGTTAGCTATATTGGCTATATTGCAGATGCGCTTTTTTTTTATTCAGGGAATATTTGAGGGTATAAGCACAAAATTCAATCTGCGTATTGGAAAATATATAGGCGCGGTGCGTGAGCGTAAATCGGCACTTACATTATCTGTGAATTTTCTGCAATATGATAAAGTTAGAGTATCTGCAATATATGTGATCCGATATCTGACGTATACGTGAATCGCAGTAAGAACGTTCTGATTTTTTCGTATTTTAAATTAAATGTATAAGAACGAATTTTTTAAATATCTAATATATGAATGCATGAAATTTCACATACATGTATACGTGCAAAAATTTACGTAATTTCTTCTTAATTAAAGTATCTATTTTTCTCAGTGCATCGAATAGAAATCGCAGTGCTTAGATATATATGGTGCACTATAAGAATTCGAATTTTCCAAATTCCCCCCGCAAATATCGCTTCAGCTTTCATCTCAAATCCAATTGCGCGCGTATCAAGCAAGCTCAATAAAGCCTTAGAAAGCGCGCAAACTTTCGAATCCTCTTTGAAAAACCAATCGTCCAGAAAATTTCATATCCCGTCAACTGCGCGTCCCGAATCCTCGCGCGTAAGCAGTTCCGAGAAGTTACACAGTTCTCGGTCGGCTTTAAACTTCGAATCGTCTAGAGCCCGTTACACATATATGTATAGATGCCTTACAAGTGCAACAGCTCCTCGCGATATGATCCCACGGCTAAAGCTTTCGCTCCTCGCATTATCGAGCAACTTTGCACGCTACACACCTGAAGTCTAGAGAGAGAGAGAGAGAGAGAGAGGGGGGGGGGGAGTCAGTAGCGCGCGTAGTTCGCCATTGCATTATCGGCTGCGGCAGCGAACTAGCGAACAAAGCGCCGTGAAAGTGGTGCCGCCGCCGTTGCACTGCTGCTCGACTGCTTGCCTCCCTTTATCGCCCCACTATGTAACACAGTCCACGACTGAGTTCACCCCTGCACACACACTGTCACCCGCCCCTCGCTTTTGCGCGCATATACCGATTGAGCTCCTGTAATATATATATGCAATGCGTTGGCCGGCGCAGCCACTGACTAACCATCCGACAACCTCGGCTATGTACTGCGCGTGCTACTAATTTAACCTCCTCGTGCATCTGTTGCTGCTGATGCGCACGAGTTAATTTTCAGCCGTGTATATATATATATTGCGCGAGCGAGAGAGGCTCTTTTTGAGCGGATATATGCTGGATTACATGGGACGGTGAGCTATGTTCTATTGAGAGATTTATATATGCGGACCTCGTGTGATTCAAAGTTGCACGCTTTGACTATGTATTTCATTCGGGTCCGTATAACGGATTGAATATACCGAAATTCGGGATTTAAATATTAAAAATGTATTTATCGCGGAATAACTTTGTATATAAGCTATTTAATAGTGAAATATGATGTTAGACTTATATTATCCTCTAATTCGAAAAAAGTTTCTTGCGAATATCATCTAATAATTTCAAAATTCATATGAGTTTGGAATTTAATCATGAGTTGTTTTGAAAGCGGATTAACTTTGATTCGTTAGAAACGAACTTTTAACACGTTGGAAACATATTTACTCTGTAAGCTAAACTTTAGAAATACCAATAATTCTTTCTTTATAAAATATAATCTTCATATATATATTGATCGGTCACTAAGTAATTAAGGATATTTAACTGCAATTAAAATATAATCTATATATTAGTTTTGATTTATTTCCATTTATTTATCAGTCGAGGTATGTAATTTCATGACGATCGAGGTGAAGCACCTTCATTTTTTTTTCTTACGTCTTGCAAAATTACTATGTCTCGAAGGGCTTTTGCGATCGCAAAGAAAGACGGACAATATTGAAGCCCTCGAGCTGTAACTCCGCGAATGCTTTTTAAGCCAAACGACGAGGATGGCGCTCCTGCATAATCTCTATCATTCGCTTTACGACAAACTTCCGTTTCGTTCGCTAAACGCGCGTCTGGCCTCGAATGAAGAGGGAATACGAGCTTTACGCGGGGAACATCACGCTGAAATGGACTTTTTTTACGCCTAGCAATAGATAGACGCTGTAAAATGTTTTTACTCGTACATCTAAAACTCCGCTGCGGCTCCTGCTACTTCTTCGCAATACTATAATCTGCCGATATTATTTGAGAAAATAGATTCTATTATTTTATTATTGAATATGGAGACAATTTAGTTTGATTATGGTATATATCGTTTACGGTGAAGAAACTCTAAATAGCACTTTGGATTTTGATGTATATATATTATGTACTTGCAATATTGAATGTTTCTCTCCATGTAGCGTAGAGATTTTGACGAATGAACGTGCAAATTATACACGTGTAATATGTGAAAAGTGCGCACCTACACGTATAAAGGGAGTCTACGCTCAAGGTTTCCAATATACCTTATGCTTCATCAAGTTTTCATTCTTAATTAAACACTGATAAAGGAGCGCTTCGTCCCTTATTGTAAATTAAAGCACTTTGATGCCGGGACAGACGAAAAACTTGTTTGTCGACTCCTTGTTTCACCCATTATATATACCGACCTTTCCATGTTTCGAGTGTCGCTCAAGAATCTCCCAGAGTATAATGAACTCAAGCGTACAGTTATACAGAGTCATCCAAAGTATACCTCATCGAGAGCACACTCGTTAACTTTGGGATGGCAAGACCTAAAACCGCTAAAGATCGCATGAACTTCCTCACGGGCACACGAGAGAATACATAATATATTAAAACCCATCGAAAAGAGGCGCGCGCTCTCCACCGAACTTTGACATTCTAGCGAGTGTATCCACTATACACATTCGTCGAGTCAAACGAAATGATCCTTGAAAAAGTCGTACATCGAGGCGAGAGTGGAAAGAAGCCACGGCGCGGACTCGAGCTCACGATTCACCTCGGGGCACGATACTCCAAAAGAGAAAGAGAGAGAAAGAGTCAGTCACCCTCCCCCATACTGTAGAAAGAGACCGCCGCCCTCCATTACGATTTTCGACTGCCGCCGCCGGCAGACCGCCCCGTTTATGCTGCCTCTAACTATACACCGGGCGCAAGGGTCGTACGAGTGGGCCCCACCTCTCTCCTTCTCTCTCTCTCTCTCTCTCTCTCTCTCTCTCTCTCTCTGTCTCTCCTGTCTATTGCTCTTGTGCAGTGCGCGACCCTTACATGCAGGACAGACGCTGCATGTATACACGGACGAGCCAATTACAGAAAAGAAACGATCATCCGAGCTTGCGGCTATATACATGTGCACGTCGCTTGCTGTCACTGCCGCACGCTAAAATATGCAGCAGCGCGGATGTATATATATACGATATTTTTATTGCGCACTTTGCTGCGCTGACTGTAAAAAGTGCTGATAATTTCTGCGCTGTATGTGAATCACACGGGAAGAGACAACTGCTCGGATATTTCAGTATCTTTATGTCGTTAAAATACACTATGTGTTTATGGGCTAATTAATGGTTTATTAAAATTTGTAAGAAAATTGAAAGTACAGATGTTTACTACGGTTACTTAGATACACAGGTATCCTTCCACTGACATCCTCTGCGACAAAGGAAATCTAAAGAAAGTGACAATGCTCATGCGCAACCGTAGAATCCTCATGGAAACGCTTTGATACCGTCAATATCCCGCTCTACGATGAGGGGGATTGGGGTGGGGGGATAAATCCAGCTTGCTCGTGCAAGGAAGTATATATGTGAGCCACTCTCTCTCTCTCTCTCTCTCTCTCTCTCGGTCTAATTAGTGCTCGCATCTCCTCTCGGTAGTCGGCATTATTATGCGTCTGCATGTAGACACAGAGACAGAGAGAGAGAGAGAGAGGGGGGAAGCGTTAAGGGGATTATATACTCGCACAGTGCCGTGGCTGAATTCGTAATGGGCTTTGCTCACGCGTGCACTTACGTTGAGGGAGGTGGAGGTGGGTACGGTCATCGTGGAAGGGCTCTCGCCGCTGCCGCCCCTCATGTTATACGCCGCTCTCTGAAGCTTTCTCTCTCTCCCTCCTATACGGCCGCTTCGGGTGGTGGTGGTGGTGGTGGTGCTGTACTCGGGGCAAGCTTCTCGCTCTCACATCAGCCTTTTTCCTGCGACAAAGAACAAACAGAGGATTTGCAAATGTTAATTTACCAGTGTGTACGTTCGAAAAGCTCATTTTTTCCCGGGGATAACTGGGATGTTTTTAGTGTGAAACTTGGAATGTTCGTGTGGATGATGTGGTATATGTGCTCACTACAGATACGGCTTATAGAATTCTATCCAACTTTGTTCGCGTGGATGCCATTATGATTTCAATTACAAGGATGTTTGTCTATTTTTTACGTATACTTTGATCACTTATATTTTGCTGAACAATGTCAACATATACCTATTGAACTGTAATGATTTTCCCAACGCCGTACATTTTTAAATACACATGCGAGAAATAATTACTTCTTGCACTGTGATTCAAAAAGTTGTCTACGACACTTGCTTGTTACAAGTACCAAAATCGGTCGATCCAACACACACATATACTTTATAAGGAAGCAGAACTTCATAGCCTAGTTTTTGACAAAAATGAGTGATTTTTTAAGATTTTTTTCTCCAAAAACTTAATATTTTAACTTAAAAAAATCGTACTTTTTGAGGATTAGTTATATTTAGTGAGTTACGGGTTATAGTTCGATCTAAATGTGGAAAAAATATGTTTTATTAAGATTCTGATAATCAGAGTGTAAGATAGAAAATGATCTGCTAATAGTGTAACGAATATTGCTAGTTTCAATGTTAAAAGATGAACCAATTTCAATGCTGAGTTTAATCATGCTTAAATATATTCATGAAGATTTTTGTGATTTGTAGAACAAGTATTGGAGGAACTTCGGTTGAATATACTCTAGTGTGTATAAGATAAAACATTGGCAATGGAGACCAAAACTAAGAGTCATAAATCATATTTGGTAGCAAGCTTTTAGTAAATAGATAATCGATCTACTTTCTATTTTGTATTATAAATATTAAGAAAAATTTTGAGTAGTGTTAAAATAATTTTCTTCATACGAGAAAACATTCAATTAGTTGAGATACAATTTTAAAAATAAGAAGAACCTATAAGATATTAAATAATGCCGGATATTTATTTCAAAGTCGTAAAAGTCATTTTTTTTATTAGAGGTTACTATTTTTTTATGGTAGCTATAAAAGCCATCACAAAAATGACCAATAGTATTATATTTCGAGCTAAACGTTACAAAGTGTTTTCCGGATAGAAAGCTTCAGCAGAAAAACAGAAAGTTATCTCAGGTCTTAAAGGAATTCTTCCGTTGCGTAACAGATCATTACATTTTTAAAGTACCTATAAATTTGTCCACTTAACTTTAATTTACTACGTTTAATTATCACGTTGAATTTGCAGCAATTAGTTAAGAAATGTATTCATTAAAGCGTACAACATTCGTGTAACACCTTTATAGCTAATTTAATTTAAAAGTTAATCGCAAATACAATATCAATTATGTTTTAATCGTTGTAGGGATTCAATGCTTATTTCCTTTTGAAAACTTTTATAATACTGAAGTACATGCACTCACAAATGCAATATTTCTTCAAAATAAATAAAACTACGAAAATCTAGGCGAAGTGTTTTGTTAAATATAGTATTACTTAATTCACTCATGTGTATAAAGACTCTTAGTGTAATATCCTACCTACATATTGAAAAGCAGCTAAAGCAGTAATTAACTTATTTTCTCGATCTATCTTGAGCTACCCTTTTCCAATAAAACAATCGATCTAATGAAATGATCCTCGGTGAAAAATTGTCGTTTTAGTTCTCGAATACATCGTGTTATTCAGGTCAGAATCAGAACAGCTAAAACGCCCGAATGTAATGCAGTCTAAAGTCTCTCTGAACTGGTGAGAGCGAGGGACCGTCTAAAGCCGAGAGCGAAGCGACATTCATAATTAAAACGAGAAGCCCCATGACGGAGGCGAACTCGGTTGGGGTGGTAGAGGCCAGCAACGCTAGCTGCACGCCAGAGGCTACAAAAGCAACCCTCGTTGACTTTATCCTTATCGCGGCCGATGCGTCATTCGCGTGAAAGCTCGCTGCGAAACTCATCTTACATATGCGGCGTTTCAAATTTTGTTGGTCGAGTGGCCGGAGACACGTAATGGAACGGCTCAATGCGGCTATGAAAGTGCGCCATTGTTCACCGAAAACTATTAGTTGGACGAACGTGCATGGCGTGATTTTTCATTAGTTCGAAACTGAGCTTGATTAATTTTGATGTTCGTGCTACGATAAGGACAGTTCTGGATAGGTACATTTTTTAATGAAGCTAGTGCAGTTCGTATCTTTTACTGATCAACCTACTAATAAGTATGCTAATTAATCGCATTTTCAATGGAATGTCATGGTTTTCACTTGATTTTTCGGATAAAAATGATTTCATTAGCGATGATGAGTACAAATTTACTGACCTGTATATATTTGGCAGTATTTTATCTGATTTATTTTTTTTTAAATTTTTTACTTCTGACTATAGGTGTTTACAAGACTTTAAAATTTAATTGATTTTGAATTAAAATATTTTTATTTGATTGTCGTATGCAGAGAATTCAATGAATGTAATTGTTTTTTCCTCACAAATATAATTTCTTAATGTTGAAAATATACAAACTAGAAATTGTAGTATTTGAATCTTCAATTTAAAAGCAAAATGAATCATCCAAATGTGGTCTCCATCCTATTCCACGTCTTCATGAAGTCTTAATTATACCGATAGATTACATGTCATAAGTTGAATTGAAATTCACTTTCAGGTTACAAATAAAAAGTTCGTCCTAATTCAAAAAGGAATAGATTTGATAATAATAAGAACAAGAACAACGGAGAGAGTGCAAAACGAAATCAGCGAAGGCAACATTTTGTTCCCGGTGAATTCGTATGTCGCGCCCACAATGGACTCATCTTCCTTTTTATTATTCACCGCGACCAAAAAGGTAAAAAAGGAATGTAAAAAGAGGAAAAAGGCAAAAATCGCCATCAGTATACGTCCGAGACTCGTCTTTTTGTATTTGCTCGATCCGCAGCCAGTTTGGATCTTAATCTCTGTCGAAACCTGTGAGGGAGAAAACCCAGAGACTACTGAGAGAGGGAAGAGTGGAAGAACTAGTGAGAGAGGAAGAGAGTATAGCCATTACGAAATCCCGGCCTCTGCATTCATCCATCTCTCTCGATCACGGGTTGCAACTGACCGACTGAGACAAACGCCTTGTATCTCGCTTTCTCTCAATGCATTGCAGCTTTACGGAAATCACTTTCCTTCTCTCTCTTCTTCTCTCGCTCTTTTGCTTCTACAAAACGCATCTCCTCAATCTTTCATTTTCAACTCCCGTTCCTCTCCCCTCTCTGTCTCTCTCTCTCTCTCCTTCTCTTATTCTATTTCCGTCCTTCTCTATACTTCTTGTCTCCTCGTCGCACACTCGCTCGCAGAGTCCCAATGCAAACATCCACTACAAGCTCTCGGCTCATCGTTCTCTTCGTCCTTCGCACAACGCACGCAGCTCCGATCTGCACCTCGTATACACACATGTATACACGTATACACATGCAGCGGTGTGCGCGTATATACACGTTGCGTCCGATATCTCTCCGTGCCGGCAGCTCGCGTCTCTCCCTCCGCATGCCAGCAGCAGCAGCAGCAGCAGCACCTCTTTGAAATGCTGTTCTGCACCGCCGCCGCCGCCGCCGACGTCGCGCTCGGCACGCAAAGCCCCGGTACTCCACTCTACACGCCCAACACGTACGCACACACACACACACACACACACACAAGCTCTGGTGTACACGCAACGATCTTTTACTCGCCAACTTCGTTTCTGTTTGCGCCTCTCGTCTTCACTCTAATTTTATGCTTTTTATTTCTCTTCCTCCCCCCCTCCCCCACTACTTTCTTACTCGCTCTTATGCGATTGGACTTATATGCACTCTGATTAATGTGTATTTTATGCTCAGCCACAAGGGACAAGAGTACTGTGCGAGTACAGTAAATATCGCAGTCGATCAATCATCATTTTTTCTCCGTTCCTCCGTCGCCGATTCCTGTCTTTCTATTTTCCTGCCTTCTTTTTTACCTTCCTAATCGTTCCTTTTTTTCCCCTCTTCAATAATGTATTTTATGATTGTGTATGCGTGCTTCTTTTTACGTACATTTATTGAACAGCAGTTTTGTTTGACTGATACGTTAATGAACGATTAAATAATCTTTTAAGTATTACATCAATTTGAGATGCACTGTTTAGATTTCTATAATCGATATTACAAACTTCTAAGCTTTATATTATTAGTGGTTAGCGAAATCTAAATAATAATAAATAAATCTTTTTCCCAGTGTAACTACATATATAAGACAATGACCAGTATATAATGTTGGTATATATTAACCCGTGATTTAAAAAAAAATTTTATTTATTTATTAACAGTCGCATTCCCTTTTCAAGTATTAGCGTCAACTAAACTATGTACAATATAATAATTAGAAATTGTTAGATTCTATAAGAACGCGTGTTAAATTGACTTTTATTAGTTATGAATAACTCTTATCGAGCTTTTGAATCTTTCTTTTTAAAGAATTTTGTGGTAAATCTTAAATTGTTGATACTTCCTTGTTTGAAAACTTTCAAGTTCACTTTGTCGTTTCGATCGATACCGTTTCGCCAGAACACGGAGCTGTAATGACGGTCATGTAACCTCACATTGTTTTTATCAATAGAAAGATACTCTATATGTATATCTTACAAAAAGAGGAAAAGAGTATCCTCCACATTTCAGTAAATAAATTTTGTCGCACTTGATAATTGCACTAATTAGTAAAATGTGATTAAACATCTGGGAAAAAAGATTATAGTGCAGTTTCGCGTGACCAATTTTATGATCAATTTTATGCATATATTATTAAAGAATACCAAAATTATAAGCAGTTTTACTACATTCAAGGAGAGGAGTACCCTTCATATTTCTAAAAAGAATAATTATCTCATTTTAGATTTACGTTATTTTGTAAAGTCTTGTCAAATTCCGGGAGGTTAGGTGACGGTCATTCTTGGTTTCCACTTCCCCTTAAATGTAATTGCAGCCGCGGTTTACTTTGAATTCTTTCAATATATTTTAAAGCACAAAATTAGGGATTTCTGATGACACGTTAGAGAAAATTACTCTTTTTAATCTAGGCATTAAAGGTCGTATGACTACTTATTTTGTTGATCAGCAAGCAGGAATCCGTACTAATTGGTAATTTCGTTAACTTGTTAACTAATTCCTTGCTTGTCAAATAGATGCAGACCCAATTATTCGAGATTCTTGAAGCATTTATATTACATTATTTTTTTCACTATATTACATCCCTATAATCCGACAAGGCTGGGCCTGCTACACAGTTTATAATAATGTCTTATATCTTTCTAAGCAATCGTTGCATAATTAGAACTTGTTGAGTCTTTCACTGTAAATGTTGGTATTTCTTTGGATTTTTGTTAGCTTATTGATGTGGCAGCTATGGCACAAATGTGATTGGTTACTCGCATTGGAGAGAAAAAAAATAGGGATAATACCCTGTGATGGTGTGACTTTGTCTATATATTTTTCGATTGCGTACAAAGCATTAGGCAAATACGTATTCGTACTATGAGCACTGAACTGAAACTGTCGTTGTTATTCACATGTTAATGGAATTACAAAATATGTATGCGTGGTCCATATTCAAGGGCTGGATTAGATCGTTTTGAACTCTACGTTAATGTAGTATCAATTATTTCCGTAACCAATAAATTCAGTTTGACGCCTTTATGCAAATGTGATACAATTATTTGTAACTATAAGGAAGCATTTAAGTAACTGCTAAATATACTATACACGCTTATTAATATTTATAAAATATTCATTTTTTCGATAAATGATAGATGTAGAAATTAAATCTAATTTTATATGTTATATTATGTTACATTATGAATACGAAACAAAAGTGTATATCGGGCATTAAATAAAGTTTAGTTCATGCGGTTGTTTAAAGGTGTTTCAATATAGTATTGCAATTTAGAACACAAATGTTTGATTGAAACTCATTAACAATGTATATGCTCTGATTTTCAAGCAGTGGCCAATTTTCACTGATTCAAATTTACAGAGTATGAATTTAAAATAGAAAATAATACAAAATTTATTTTGTGATTGGCATTTTTGTACGAATAAAGAACCTGAGGCAATTTACGATCTGTTATTGTAATTTTAAAACAGAGAATTGTAAAATTTATAATTATATTTTCACAAATTTTAAAGGTGCCGTAGAAATTTCAATAAATCTCTTAAAGAGACTTCAGAGTTTCTTGTTTTACAGACATTAAGTTTTTCAAACTTCCTTCTTTAGTAAATTAATCTTGACACTAAGAAGTTGTAGAGAATGTGGAGTGATTCTAGACTTAATATGTAATTATGTTCTAGACAAGAAATATTACACTTACATAATTTATGTAAATATATATATCGTCTTATAAAGTTGCAAGTCAGTTGGTTAAGTTGTTAAATCAAGAAGTTTGAAAAACTTAAGGAGAATTCCGGCCTTACAAAAACGGGAAATTTTAAACTTGAATGACGCCGGCGAATTACATTACGAGCTGAATCAATATCCATAATTTTCTCCATTATCCAAGTAAGTCACGCATTAATACGATCGATATATGCGTTTGAATCTCTTTAAATACAGTACTCATTTTTTATTTTAACTCAAAATTTTATTTCACTTATTATTTTATTAATATTTATGTTTAATTTATAGATATTACTATTCCCAATCAATAAAATATGTTTATGTTTTAATAGAACATAGAGTTTATCGTTCCTTGCAGTAATTAATTTGATGTATTAGCGGTGTCGATAATTAAAGAATAAACAATTTACATTTTTTATTTAGTATACATATATTATATATATTATGATGATTCTATGGTTTGTAAACGCTATACCTTCCTTTTCAGGCTTGATCCTTGCAAAAATTATGTATCGTCGCTTATGAATTTATGCATCGCGTTTATTTAACAATTGGTCAAGCGATCTGATTCTATGCCATTGTTATCTTACTCCGAATCTCGCGACAATCGATAGTAATCACTATACATGTTCCGATTTTTTTTCAAATTTATCGCAAAAATATAATATAATAATATTTTCATGTAGTTTAATATAAAATTATCCAGAAATATAGAGAGCTAATGTGCTAGTCAAAGTGAAATTCTTCCTAATTTTACAGCCATTTTTTAGCCGTATTGCTTAAAAAATGGCAGCAGATCATTTTGCTTAGAATGATGTATTTTATTTCATTTACAATCAGTTCAATTGTTTTCCTTTAATAAATTCTAAATCTGATAGATAAGTAATTATTAGTATCTAGTCAAAAATACGGTACATGAAAAGTTTCTTAGTTTTGTCTGATTAACAATAATACTTCTATTTTTAAAAGTGGTATATTCAACCTTGGAAAATAAAGTGTAATTCAAAAATTTTTAATTTAGACCATAAACAACGTTAACAAATCACTCGTTAATAGTCTGGTAACCTTACAAAGTTACCCACTTCTACTGTTACTTACTCAATACTGCAGGCTTGCATACCGATTAATATCTTCCCTCAGTAAACGAAAATTTAACGTTGATAAAAGAGTTTCCTACAACGAAATTTCGTGAGGTCTTTATATCTGCCTTGCGTTTCTCTGCTACTTGAAACGCATATATGCTATATATACGTCTCTGTCTTTTTCTCTTCCTTCGTGAGTCTTTCCGTTGGCAGTAAGACTGGCCCACCCACCACATTGGATCCCACACGCCCACACGTTCCTCTCACGCACTAGCAGGCGCGACCATCCATTGCCGATTGGAAGGTCTGCGAGATGCTTTTATCGTTGTCTCGCATCTTCCCTTTACCTGTTTAAACACTGGCACACCCACACACACACACTAGCACACACACGCATGTATATAAATATAAACGATGACAATATACCGGCCAAACTTAGTCGAGCGAGAGTTTTAGCTGCCTTTTCGTGGCTGGGCTAAATAATGCTTTAGGGTTTTTGCTGTAGTGCGGGCCTGGTATATCGAGATGCTTCTTGATTTTTAATTGGTTGTCTGACTTGTTAATGACGTAAGAGACGCGGGCAGGCTGACGCTTGTACAGATAAGTTTGATAATGTCTTCCTTTTTCGATTATTCATTATGTTATTTTGAGACTAGCAAAGAACTAATAGATAAACTGTTTTAACGAATTTTAGTCCAATTACTTGGCGTTATAATTCAATCAACGTTTTCACGCAACCTGGGACTGTCAACGATCTATGTCTTTTTATTGGCTTTTACGTTACTTATAACAATCTCTAATATTACGAACAGTTGCGTATAATATTCATTTTTCAGGTTCCTAGGATATTGAAAAGTATAGTATATATTCCGGAAATTTCTGATCGATAATTGGAAATTTAAATAAAAATTTTTTTAATACGTATTTTCTGAAGTTTCTGCTGTTATTTTAAAACAAGCCCAGCAATACTGCATTGTAGGTTGTCATAAAGTCAGACTCAGCGATAATTATCTACAAATTCTTAAACATACCTTTTATATCTTACAACATCATAATATTATGTATTTGAAATTTTTATGTACACGTAATTAAAAAAAAACACGATTTTTTATAAAAGATTATTCTTAAAAATATCATACCAATAACATTTTATGTCATTCGTTCAATTTTAGGACATGACTAGGAATATCATATTTTCATGTTAGATAACTTGGTAAGTAATTTACGCTAAATAAATAATTTTTGTTATCTCAACGAATAAAGTAAAAGTAAATAAACAATTATGAAAGCCTATAAGCGGGAGAAAAGTGTCCTCTCACGGATTTCTCTGAAATTTGGCGACTTTAAATGATTTTGAAAAATATGGAATTTCAGCTCCCTACGCGAGAAAAAAGATATTAAAAATTTAAAACCTTAAACCCTTGAGTTTCTTTATTTATGAAGTCTAAAATTTTTTTTTTCTTATTTGTTAATTATTTTAGTAGCATGAATTTTTTCAGTTATTTTGGAATTCTAGAAAATGATTTAAAATATTAAAATCATGATTTTTCACCAATTTCTAGAATTTTTTTTTGATAACCCCAAGCAGAGCACCTATAAATATTTTCTCGACTTATTTTCGGCCAAA
>UELU01145162.1:109438-143941 GCA_900490025.1 Megastigmus dorsalis | reverse complement strand
TAATTCAAAATATTGCAAAAAAGTGCAATCGATGTACAAATATTACGGGAAAATTTTTTTCTTGATTCTGTAAATATTCTTAAAATTTCTAAATTTTTTATATAATAGTTGAAAATTTCTAAATCATGGAAAAGAATCAGGAAGAAAAGTCTCCAGTGAAGATATTATTGAAAAATTTATGTCGCGTGATTCATGCTTACTTTTCTCAAAACTCGAAGTATGTTTCTATCATTTTATATATTGCACTCAAATATTTTAGCGACGGAATTTGTGTAAAATATAATAGATCATGCCTAGGAAAAAATGCAATGCTGTCACTGTCCCAGTTGCTAATTACGACTGCCTTCCTGTTCACCTTTGAAAATAAATAATATAATAATAAATAAATGATTCTATAAAAATTAATTTTATAAATATTGATCTCAATAAAATAAATAATAAAAAGTGATTCTCGTAGAATGTATATGTGATGTTTTCAATATGCTACTTTATTTTATTCACGTGACCAAAACAAAGTATGAGATTGAAAAGTTGATGATATTTATAATGGTTTTTGAGGTAATAATGTGTAGTAGGATAGAAAAATAGTGTGAATGAATTGAGCTGAAGTCGAAAAATGACGGGAACTAATCCAGCTTCCCTTTAAGGGGGTTCTATTAAATATTGTCTGCTTAATAATTCTAAATATGATATAGTCGACTAAGCGTCCATGTTTTTGCTTTCTCGGAGAATCTCAATTTTTTCAATATAGTATTTTAATACCTACGTAATTCAGTAAATATATTAATATAATAATAGATATAAAAAATATTACTTCTTGAATTAATTTTCTAATTATTTATTATTAACGATTTTATTTTAATTTTTCTACGATAAATACATATAAAATTTTTAAATAGTTGTGCTCCTCGATTCTACCTGACATTTAGAAAATGTTTAGATCGATCTATCGTGTAGATAATTGGAAACGTATTTTACAATTTTTTTATTTTAAAGGCTTAATAGGTGCTACGTATTAAACTGATCTATTTTTATCCAAAGTTTTCCGTGCGCGCACTTTCTATATGAAGTTGATATTTGACCACATAGAATACAAGTTGAAATCTACCGTAATCTGCTCTTAATTTTTACATTAATCAATTTATCATTAAAATAATTTAGAGTTATACAAAATGAAATTTATAACCTACTATCGGTTTATTTCTATTTTAATATTATTTATATCAAAAAATGTTGATAGAAGCTTCCAAAACGGTATAGGTAGTACAAAAAAACATAATCAAATATCTGCAGTCTTGGTAAGATAATTAAGATATAATATTATAAGCGTTTTGTAATGAGCTTTATTTTTATAAAACTATTGATTACATATTTCTTTCCAAGGGAGATATTCTAAATTGTTTTATTGGAACATCTGACAATGTTATACTTATTGGAAATTGGACTAATGACGAATTTTGCTTTTTAAGACAACGTAGACCACCTTTTACGATTTTAAATTTAAATAAATTCAACGAAAAGATTATACTCTATAATCGAAAAAATTACAGTAAATTTCATAAAATCAATGAAAGTACCATAGGTCAGAAAAAATATCCTGCAAGATATATAGCACTCAGTGTTACTACTAGTTCTCAGCTTATGCTTATTTTAGAAGATTTAAGATTATCCATTTGGTGGAACCATAACGCAGCCTTTTTATTAATCGATTCAAATTTTCAAAACCAGTGCAACCAGGCTCAGAAATTCTTAAGTATAATATGGAATTTTAATATCTTATCTGCAGTTTATTTATACATTAGCCCCAAGAATAAACTGACCACTTACACCTTCAATCCATTCGCACCTTTAGCTCCAACCTCGTGGAAAAAAGTACAAAGCTTTAGGACAGGTAAAAATAAATGGACGCTATTTCAATTTGCGGTCGATGATACGATGTATAGAAATAGTTAGTATAAAATTGAATAACCATTCTACATTCATGTCTTAAAATTAATTATTTTTCTTATGCAAAATATCTTTTTTACGTATTATAGATTCTTCATTCTGTGATTACTTGTTTTTTGACAAAACTGATTATTTGGATAGTCACAATATAAAAGCTGCTTTTGTTGAGATTCCTAATATGAATATATATAATAAAACTAAAATAGGTCTTGAAAGATTTATTGGAATTCCTTTTGACATTTTTTACACAGTCATCACATCTATTAAGGCAACTGCTTCTTTTAAATATTATGCAAGTTTTAACTACATAGATAAACATGGTAATGGTCAAGGACTATTGAAGGATCTACAAGATGGTATAATAGACTATACTGTAGTTAGTATGTTCATACGCGATTTCTGGTATATACAGACATATCCGTATCAGAGAACCAGTATTTGTTTATCGACTACTAAAAATGCGATTTTACTCTCAGAACAAGTTTTATATTTTGTTAATACTATAAATTTCTGGCTGTTTTTGATTATGGTCCTAATGTCAGTTGTACTACTAAGATTTTTACTAAAAATTCCCATATTTTCATCTATATTAGAATTCCTTCGAATATTCATAGGTACAGCAACGATTGTAAAACCGAAAGCTAATTCGGTAAGAATTTATTTCATAACAAATGTAGTAATAATTTGGATAGTTAACGCTTACTTTCAGAGTGCGCTGAATGCTTTTTGCACTGTACCACAATATAATCCAACTATCGATACGGAGGAAGATTTGATAAAATCCAACTTGAAACTTTATGGTTTGGAAACTCATAAACAATACATAATAAGTAAGGTACTCCAAGACCGTTATAAAATAGTTAATATTACGGAATGCTTTAATCGTCTATCAAACGCTGAAAGAGTATGCTGTGTATGCGGTTGTGATATTACGCAAGGCTTCATAGAAGAAACTAAAACTATTCATATATCTGATCAAAATTCAGTATTTATACCAAAGGTGTTCACGTTTAGAAAAGATTGGCCTCTTAATCGGAAATACAATCGAATTATGTCTAAAATATATGAAGCAGGTTTAATTCAACTATTTGAAATAAAAGATAGACGACGTTCTTTAAGGAATCTTAGCATCCATAAAAATAATTTCAAGAATCAAAACGATAACAAATTATTAACAGTTTGTTGGCTCATATTATTATGGGGATTTATATTGGCATGCTGCATGTTTGTTGTGGAAATTTTGTTCAGTAAGATGATGATGTACTGTATACAATGTGTATAATGTAATTTAAAAATATATTTAACAATGTTTTATTACATCAATATTAAATCATTATATAATGACTCTGATTTAAAATTTAATTGTTTTTCAACTCACTCGCCATGCAAGGAGTTAAACTTTTTTTAAATTTAATATTTTTTATGCTCCATGTGGATTTATTCTACCCGTGTACGCATCGCGTGTGTTCTTTCGCACCTATTCCTGTGTGTGTATTTTGAGCGTTACGTTATTGTATCTCAGCAGTGAATAAAGTTATAACCAATTCTCAAACGTCGTTTCGTTATTGTGCGTATTCTCCTTAGTCTCTACACTCTTTATTAATTCTTTTTATACAGTATAGTTAACTTTGTAATTCGTTAAAAAGGTACTATACTTAAGGATACTAAGCCTAAATGTCTTAAATACGAATGTAACACCACAGTCGCTGCGCCACTATACCCGTGTGTAATGGTATAAATATCCGTGTTTATGTTGTTCAGATCATAGAATCTAATGATACTCATTTTACTGTATAATTACATCCGCGCAATAACGGAAGTAACTTGAGTCAAACCTTTAACTATAGATATAAATATCTTAATATCCTACTTAATATTCCTAGTAATTCAAAAGCATCTGGTAATCGGCATTCCGATTTACAACTTTTATGGTTCCGTAAACTCTGTAGGGCATAAAAGCCCGAATGTGCACAACAAATCACTAACTCCATCACCAGAAATTCATCATTAGAACCTTGCTGACTGGAATGATGGACGTTATAAAGTATAAAATGTACAGGATCGAAGATCATCAAGCTTTAAAAACATAATTGGACCCAATACATGTGATGTCAATTTCATATCTATCACGTGAAAAACATACAACAGCCCTGCTAGAAATGTTAAGGAGTTCTTATCCAGTTTTTAGCTAGATTTTTTAAATATATTGAATTTTCACTATTATCTCTGGATCTGGGGCCTGCATAAAAGTTAGACACTATATAATTGAAAGTTAGTTCAAAACTGAACAATATAATTCGTGATATATGATATTTGAAAGTATATTGTTCGCTTAATAGCCACAAAACATTGCCATCTGATTAATAGGTTGACCAGTCAAACTCGTCAATTTTCAAGTAGGGAGCATTATGTATGTAGCCTAAAGCAAGGACTGGCCATCCTATTTCATTGATTTAAAGGACATAACCGTACCATGATTTAGACAAAGAGGAAAGTTGTGTAGTTAGAATTTAGTAATTCAGTAACACAGCTAGAAAATATTCTAATGTATTACACTATATTTAAATAAATGTTTGATTTTCCTAACTTGCGAGATATCGTATTCACAATTATTTTTTATTATTAAAAATTACTTTTTTTGCAGACGGAAACGAAACTGCTCTTCCTTTTTTTAATTTCGGACCACTCCGTTGTTCGCACCGTTTCGCTAATAGCCGAAAAAATCTAGTTTCTATTGCTTTTATTATTCGCCTCGACTAATTCACTACTGTAAAATTGATATAATGCTTAATATTATATCTACAATAGAACAAATAATTAAGTTGTATTAAACTCTAAGTATCAGAAAACCACTTATCTTACTCTAAAGATAACAGATTAGAATGCATTTAATATACATATAATTTATACCTCATAACTAACATTTTAACGTTTTTCCCCTTCTCTTTTCTTTCTAATAAATATACTAATTTTTAATATAAGTGTATTAACTGTTGTAATCGTAGAGGGTGTTAGGTTATTTTAGTTAACGTAAACATTACATCGCTTCAATTATAGTTGAGTAAAAATCAACTTAAAAGTTAAGTGACAATATTTAAGTAAATTGTTTTTTTTAATAATATTAATTCCACTCTAAGGTGATTAGCTAGCAATTTATATATTCTACAATTCACTCTCCAACAAGATTCGTGTTCTACGATCATTTCGTTTTTCTTCCCTCCCTTATAATCCAACTCTCACAACCCTTCGGCCGACTACCTGTCCGTTCATGGAAGCGGAAGCGAGACTTATCAGTGCATATCTAACGACATCAGGCTTCTACTAGCATGAAGACTAGCGAGAAAGAGCTTGGAGAAAATGTGTCTTCGTGTGTGCACGTGGACATGTGTATGCTCGAAAGTCTGTTGACTGAAAATCAAAGCCGGTTTGACTTTACGAGACAGCAGTTTGGATTATGGAGCTGCTTGCTTATGATTTCCTGATATTTGGGTGTGAAATAACAGCTGGGCTTTAAAAGCCTGTGCTTGGAAGCAAGTGATGCTAACACGAGGATTTATACTAATTTGACAGCCTGAATAGTTTTTAATTAATAATATTAATAACGTAAATGGCTTTATAAGACTCGGCTATATAGCTAGGTACACTGAGAAAAAAAATATCTTGCAGTAAATGACTGTGGATTTACTGTTAATGATTGTGGATTTGAATATGGCGAATTGAATATTCATTTACTGTTTATGAATATTCACTTGAACAGGTGACTTGTATCAAATCCGCCGTGGATTAATAGTTAATAACTGATTCAATAATATTAAATAACACAATCGTTATAAGGGCATAAGTTTATAAGGGCATGTACCACCAAGACTTTACGCAGAAGGCTGGTTGAAGCTTTAGTCTTACACCATCTTGACTATTGCGCTGTAGTATGTCTTGACGCGTCCGACGAACAGAGAACACGACTACAGAGACTTAATAATACATGTGTGCGATTCATATACGGTGTTAGGAGTCGGAAGACGTATTTTGCCGCCATCCTTATGTATAAAATCCTTCGGACTATGAACCAATTTATTTAGTGGTATTTTTTCACAAACGCCAGTCCAGGAGCACTAGCAGGGGTGTTGCACAAGGTGTCTCTCTCTCTCTCTCTCTCTCTATCTTTTTGACCTCTATGTATTGCACTTCTCAGGCTTTTTTAAATATACCTTTTCTTTGCGGAATCGAAATAGGCATTTATAATATAATACTACTTTGGTTTTCTAATAAAACAGCACGATGGATTAATATTAAATCCAAACGTACGTTAACAGTTAAGAACTAGAGCTTTCATGAAAAATGTATTCGTATTTAATATAAGTCATATACATTAATGGTTCTGTAAATACACCGATCATTTAATACAAGACATCTTTTCTCACAGTGTATGAAATTGAACAAGTTAAAAATAAATTAAAAATTAAAATAAAAAAATAAAAAACATTGAAGAATTCTTCTTAATTTTTATCCAATAGCACGTAAGTTGAACTATCGTTTCGATTATGCAAAGACATTTGATTTAAAAAAATTAATCTTCCCTATTTGAAGGGAAATATATATGAAAAAAGTCCGAATACATTATTCCTTATTCTTAATACATGGAAGTAGAAACAGACAAATATAGAAAGACACTGATTTTCGATTAAGTTTTTAAGAAATTTCCGTTCAAGGTAAGGGGCCAAATGTTTTTTTCGAATCGAATCTGTTTGGATGTTCTAAATAATAACGTAGATGCTTCGTACGTCGCCCCTAGACTCCACTTTTTATTCCGATTTCGTGAGCGTTCTCCTTTGTTTTAAAATGCCTATTTTTTATTACCAAACTTTATTGTTCTTATATATTTTTAGCTACGCTTAATAGCTTTTGTGAAAAGGCCGATAAACGCTTTTTGATGCATTTTTCCTTATATACACCGCACGCGGCATCCACGGGCTGCGTCTCGTTTTCGCGCTTTCATTTTGTTAGCGAGTAAAGTGAGTTGATTTTATGATTAGAAGAACCAAAAATCTAAGCTCGTATCACATAATTGGCAGAATAATCGTCAATTTGAACACCAAAAACTAATTATTTGAGCATTGCGTACAAGCTTTTATAAAACATATTTATTAATTTTATATCTTACCTGGAAGAGCGAGCAAAGCACGAGAACGAGATGCCGTGCTTGGCAGCAGTATCAAAAAACGTTTATCGGCTATATCTCAATAACTATTAAGCGTAGTTAAGGAGGTATGATAAAACGTTTCTAAATAAAAAAATTACATTTTAGAGCAAATCTTAGCTTCCCACTTTTTCTGCCGAAAACTTATGAAATGGATACAGATTGATGTGGCCATGAAGGCGAAGTAATCTGAGGCTCGCCATCTAAAAGCTGCGATTAATAGAATAAGCGATCGCGATTTCAGTAGTTAAAGAGCAGAAATAAATATTAAATTTCACTCTTTACCGAATTATCATTAAAATATTACTATGAATATACCATGAAAATATACTATTAGAATCTGGATGCAAGATCAGAGATAATTTTGTTATAAAATACAATTTATCATATAGACATCAAATTTGAAGCGCTGAAAGTATTGAACTTTACGATAGCACAACTCGTGCATAGTCCTGATGATGTTCTTAATAGTCTTGTATATAGAGAGATGTTTCATTTTATAAAATTTGCTCATTTTACGCCAGTAAACGACTTCTTCTAGTATTAACGAGTTTTTTTAATGAATATAACAAAATTCGCTACTCCGAAGAACCAACTGATTCCAAAAATTATCAAAGTATCTTAACATCGATCTCAACATATCTATATTTCTTCATTAGAATATCTCCATGTACCGTTAATGCACAAGCGACCTGCTAAATTAGAGCTAATTAAACGGTGGACATCGGAAATCTTCGTAAGTAAGCTGCAAAACAGCCGCTGCATACGCATACAGAGCCAACCGCAAGCCTTACACAGTGCATATACTTATATTATACGTATGAAATTTGTATCCTCCGCAGTTTAGCATAGTTGGTGTTGGGCGCGCTCAGCGCAGCCAGTGAGATTTTCCGCAACCCCTCCGAGTTTTGCGGCCGATAAAATCACAGGATTCCTGGAGCTTCGATCCGGAAACTAGTCGCGTCGCGCGGATGTGAATATATACTCGGACAGCCGAGTTCGCATGCGCTCTCCGTGTATTGCAAGCACCGGCGGTCCAGAGCTTGTTGAGCTTGCTGTAAGATGGCGACGTCGCGCGCAACACGCACCCATAGATAACGATGGATTTAGCCGGTTCGTTATTTCCTCCCAAGTTTCACAATTCCGCGCAATAGCTGTACATACAAAATTGTCTTTCTCGTTTTATGCAAAGAGGAAACACAGACGCGTAAAATAATTTATTTTTAAGATAACCGAGATAAGTGCGATCGGTATTTAGAACATTATTGGAAATCTCTCTTTTTGTGTTAAACTTGTATGCATATGCTTACGCAATAATTATTACGTGAAATATCGTTAAAGTTGAATTATTATTTTCTGAACAAGAAAATGTTTTACATCCATAAGCGCATATATAAATTCTGTTTATATGTTAAATCTTATTTTATGGGGCCACGCGGGAGCTTTGGATTTTTCAAAGAACTCCGAGAAAGTTAGTTTTCCGGTCTGGTCGCGGTTTAAGTTACGAGCTAACGCCCGTTCGTGGAAGTGAAGATACATGGTGTTAATTTCGACGCTGCTGCTCGCTGCGGCCCGAGAGGGATAGAAGAGCTGCTCCGAGGCCGGCGGCGGCGGCGGCGGCGGCGTGACTGCGCTTGAAAACGATGGAAGATAAACCGGAAGCAATGGTAAAAAGGGAATGTGCGAATGACGTTGAAACGCGCGGCGGAGCATGGAGGGACGCGAATTTGAAAGCGAAAGAAAAGATCAAAGGCCGGCTGTGAATTTTCTCATTTAAAGGTCTCGCGTATAACGTTATACGCTTCTTTTTACATTCTTTGCAGCTTACTGGCAAGTTCTTTTTGGATGGAAAATGTCCTATTACACGAGGCTGAATCGTTGGGTTGGTGACTGTATGGAACGCTTCTAAATACTGTATAATGTATGAAGCTTATTGTTTCACAGCTGCTGCAGTTACCATTAGTTTGTTCTTTTTTTTCTATTAGATGACTATTACGATGCTCAATTTGTGGGTAGCGGTAACATATTGTACATTCTACGATTTGGATTTGTTTCGTGATATACCACGTCAAATGTAAAATATAGAAGCTACATGAGCCAGAAAAGAAAATTCATGAATTTTATTTAAACCAAGGTGTATAATATATAACCGTGTTGGTGGAATAACGCGCTGCTTTATATATATCAGGCAAAGAAACATTATTTCACTTCGATTTTAAATCTGCCGCAAATAAACTTACTATTTTCTGCAATGCAATTATTTGTTCTCCATTATAAACGTGAAAGTAACTTTGTTTTATATAGTGATATTTTCAGTCCGATTCATCTTTAAACATTGTATAAAAATTATATGTAATATAGTAATATAAGGTTTACACGTTTATGTTTATTCTATTTAATACAGCATTGTTGCACGTAACTGGCGCACGAACATTAAACTCGTACTATTCACGATGAAGTCCAAAAAACTTAAGACGCAAACGCTCGCATAAAGAATCTCGAAGCAAAACGATAGACTCGTTTCGTATAAATTCGGCTAATAAAATAACAAAGAACACAAAGTGCTCTGCTACCAATGGCTATCAACTCTATAACTATAGTAAGAATCTCGAAACCATATTATTCCCGCAATCAGCATTCGTAATAAACAATCGATTCGCATGCGTCTCAGATAAGAAAGTCGAAAGGAGTGCACGAACACACGGCCGAGATATTTCGAGAAGCAGAGGCGAGCGAAAATGAGTATTGCGCAAGACCAAGCGTCCGCGCTACTGGTTTATCCAAAGCGAGCCGGGAAGGCAGCTACAAGCGCGCGATAGCCCGATGCGCGCACAGAAAAAAGAGCCGGCGCTCGAGAGTCGACCAATCAGCCAATCAATCACTACGACATTCCACGGCGAGCTCTCTGCAGAGTCATGCTCCATCGCGCGGCCGGCCGCCGCCGCCGCCGCCGCCGCCGCCTGCGTCGTTGCATGGCACACGGCACCGACAGACTTCCAGCTGCACAAAGCCGAGCTGCATTGCATGCACACACACACATGCACGTATAGACACACGTAGACACTCGCTCTCCTCCAAGAATGCCTCGCTCCTCAGTCGCGTTCCTCAACCGCGCGCCTATAACGCGCATATAACCGCATATATATGTGTGTACTCCCTTCCATGCGCAACATCCAAAAACTGGCTGCTACTATACTACTGCTGCCGTTGCTGACGCTGCTGCTGCTGGTGATGGTGAAGCTCGAGAGAGAGAGAGAGACAAGTCGCGTGCGGCGTATATGTATATATATACACATATATAATCGCTGAAAGCACGCGCCATCTTACAGGTCTGCGTCCGGCTGCCCATGAAAGCAGGAGAGCATGATTCGGCTGGAGGTATAGAATCGCGTGCACGCGCACTGCAGAGAGAGAGAGAGAGAGAGCTATATACACCGGGGAAGCCGCTGCGCTGCCGCCTCCCCTCTCCTCTCTTCCCTATATCTCCTTGTTCGCGCTATCTCTCTCTCTCTCGCTCTCGCTCCACAGCTCGGCCGTAAATCGACGTAGTCGCGCGGCGGGCTCCCCTCCCCCCGCCCCACCGCCCCGCTTCCCCCTGCAGCAGCGTCGGCTCAGTCTGTCGTTCTCTCTCTCTCTCTCTCTCTCTCTGTCTCTCTGTCTCTCTCTCTTGGCCCCCTCCCCGTACGCGAGTGGCAGTGGGACACCGCCCATGGAAAGCGCCTCGACCAAACAAGTGCTGCCGCTGGCCGGGGACCGCCTGACCCGAGCCATTACCATGTATGGAAGAAACGAGGAGAAGGCTCAGCTTCTAGCAGGCGAGCATGAAGAGCTGCTGGCTTACCTGGAGCTCGCGCTCCTCTTGCCCCTCTATATAGGTATATCTATACGTGTGTAGAGCTCTGTGCAGTGCGGCAGAGTCGGAGCGACGGTGCGCGCGAAGCGAGCCCCTTTTTCTATTCTCCATCCCTTCTGCCTCTGGCTCTCTGCGCCCCACGCCGACGCTCCGAGGGGGAGGGAGAGACGCCCGATCGAAACTCTGCTACCCCAGGACATATAGTAGCTATATACTTGCTCTCTCTCTCTCTTTCTCTCTCTCTCTTTCTCTCTGTCTTTGTTGCTCGCTTTTTCGCCGTGCACATGCAGAGAGAAAGAGGAGTATGGAGCGAGTTATCGAGCTCTATACCGGTACTTCGGTACTTTTCTTTTTTCCTTTTCGCTCTTTGTGGCGGCGGCGGCGGCGGCTGCGGGATCGAGGATTTTTAAGCGAACGAGGGATTTTGTATTCTTGGGAAGGGGGATTGTGGATGGGCGGCATCGCGTTGCGTAATGATTCGATTAGTCGTTGCGAAAGCCTGTACTTGCCACACCGTACCTCGCGCCGTGCCCTGGCGTTTATCGATTATTATCGGATGGGCCGATGGGTGGATTTATTGTCGATGACGAGTGCAGCGCGCGGGCAGCTGAGCCGATTGAGAGACAGCGGAAAATGGATTTTCAAAAGCCCCGTTATTTATTGGTATATTGACGCTTATTGCTATGCCGGTGCGAGTGATGTGTCTTTGACTGATTGTTTTTCTTTTTCAAGACAGCGCCGTTATTTTGAAATGTACGATGCGATGCCCGTTGTTCTGTGTGTACAAGTTATTATTGAGTAATCTTATTGCAGATTTATACGTATAGAATCTAAATCGAATTGAAAGGCTATTACTTTCGACGATTCAGAATTTAACAATCGGACGTAATTATATGTATAGAGAATACCAAATCGGCATGTATCATATACTTTTGCAATAATAGCTGTATACGAAACTGTTTACTTATTTTCTAAGTAATTAAAATGACTAATAGTGAGAGTCACTAAAATAACTAATATATTTATGTATGCATATGATATTGTACTCTTACTAATGCAAAACTTCGCAAGATATCATTGAGCTAACATCGAAATTTAATTTCTGAACATCTTTTTTAATAACTATGATTCTACATCTTTTAAACATCGCTCTATTTATGCTCCCACTCGATCGGTACTAATTAGCAACGGAGGTGTACAGTGTGTTTGTAGACAAAGCGCATGTAATATTTTACAGAGATGTTTGTGTCAATCGGTCGAGACTTGAGCTCGTATCCGAGTACTTCGGATTATAAGACCATCGCTTTGCCGACCGAACAACCGTGGACCTTCTTTCTAAATTGGATCGAGGAAAAATTGGTTCCCCATTATTAACACGCGTAAAATACATCCGTCCTTAAAAAGATCGCAAAAAGATATGTCTGAAGAAAGGAATCTCAGTCTCTTTTGTCACTTCTGTAATCTTTATCATTAGAACTAGCTTCCCTGAGACTGCGACTGTTTTGTTTCCCATCACGACCACCTCTGCCAATGCGACTTCTTTGATTCGTATGATTACGACTTCTGTGATTCCCTTGACTGTGACTACGACTTCTTTGATCTCTTGTACGACTTATTCTACGAGCCATATGATTCACACTTGCTTTTTTGAGACTATAGAACTTCTTTCTCTACCGCTTCGATTTCTTTCTCTTCAAATCGTTCTTTCGTTGCTTTTTCGACACTTTTCTCGCTTTTCTTTCTTATCTGCGTATCTCTGATCTTATGAGCTACGTTTCAAGTCTTTCTTTTTTTTAAATTCTTTTCTGCTTTTTCGCATCTTTTCTTTCGTATCTTCATGTGCCCTATCGTACAAGCTGCATTTTAAATCTTTCTTTTCATTAGATTTCTGATTAAAGTCTTCGTTCATTACTGTATTCCCTATCAAGATATCTATACCTCGATCTTTCCTTACTAATTTATAGTACTTCATTTGTAACAATTTCTAAATTTGCTTCTTTTTCAGGTTCTGGTGTATATCAGTAGCTTTTAAATCTTGTACTCCAGTTTTTTCTTCTTTCACTATTTTCATTACATTTTTATTTTTATTATTGTCTTGACTACTACGTTCTCCATTTTCTTCCATATCATTTCCATTCTTTTCTCCTCGCTTTTCGAATCAACCGTTTCTAATACTCCATACTTTTTTTCAACATTTCAATTGATTTTATTCGTGGTTGCTTCAATATTGATACAGAGACGCTCTTTTTTTGGACTTCTAATAGGTGCAACAGTTCGTGATACAACTCTTCAATTACTTTAAAGGCAGCTTATCTTTCTTTCTCACGTTACAGTTTACATAGCCTGTAAAAACAATTGAGTATAAGATTCCCGATATTAAGTACTCGTTTTTATTTTACATATTCAGCATATTTGTGCAAGTTACTGAATGGTCATCTAGAAGCATATTGTTTGATTTAATATTTAATCAAATCACGAAGTTATGATGCAATATCTAAAGAAATTGCGGTGGTTGATGAGAATAATTCGAAATAAGTATAAATGTGCCTACGACAAAACCAATCATTAGGATGCACACATTTCTTCAGTGAGTTTAAAAGAAAAGTGAGTAAACATCCCGATAATTAACACAATTCCATATGAAAATACAAATAGTCAATGAAATGTATACAATAAATTTAAGTTTTAGGCGTTATATATTCCGTGTTTCCGCCCAAAGGGTCCTTTTTTCTACTCAATTCTCGACATTTAACTTGTTCTGGAAACGTTTCAGAAAAATACCATGTTGAATACGTTCAAAAGTTAAATGTCTTATTTTTCAAATACCGTAACTAGAAGTGGTCTGGATCAGTACAAGTAAATGACGCATCTCACTTATCAAAGACATTGCGCGATTTCTAATTGCAGAGACTTTTCTTTCAAAACTCAATACTTAAAGTTCGGAATAGCGCTGATTGATGGTCACAATTTTAAGTGCCACGTGGCATAGGCGCTACATTTTTTTCTTATTCTCTGAACTCGCGATGCGCAGAGTGCAACAATCGCAATCTCCTCTCGCCGCTATTACTATTGCGCGAGTCTCAGAAATTAGGAATGATCGCAGCACCAATTTTTCGTGGAAATGCATAATTGTATCCATATGGGCAATGGCTATGGCGCTCCAGAACGTTTAGGCGTGATTACTGGTTTATTTTTGAGTAAATTAACGACTAATGAACGTGATTCTGCTCCTCTTAATATGTTTCAATTGTATTCATTAGAAGCTTAAATATTATGTTTCACATATGTAGTATCAAACTTTGTATTTCCGAGTTATTGCAGAGTATGATTTATACTGTTGATCTTATTATTTATATACATTTTTTTAATTCAATACATCACAAAAATCCTAGAACTTATCTCAACACACTCTAAATTAGTTCCCACAACCGCACCTGATAAATACACTTTGAACTCTTGGAGATACTGAATTTGGAATCTTTCGAGGCCGTTTACATGAAATTTCATTCCGCTGAGAGACAGAAATTGAGTGATCGCATATTTATTTAACTACAAAGTATATACGATATCCGTAACTATTGTATCGGAATCAAGTAACTACTTTGCACTTAATTACATTTACGACGAAATACTGCACATCAAAATGTTCGGCACATATCATGCATAAGTCGGGTTTCAATGATTCTGGCAGAAGTCCAGATATTGTCTGTCTACAGCTAATAATTTAAACGTATGATTGGACAGGTTTGTTAAAAACAGAAGCATCGCGCTTTGGTTATGTCGAAGTTAGCCATTTCTTTGCGGAAATTCTCTTTGGATAATTCAAATAGTCGTATAATTTAAAAAAAAATGTATTTCAAATAGATTCTGCATTTATTTAATAAAATTTTCTAATTAGCTGTCTATTTTGATTTAAGTGTTATTGAAAAGAAAACTCGCCATAACGGCCTATCTCAGACTTGTGTTACTTCCTGAAGCCAGAGGTACCTTATTGTTCTAACGTATCGAACACGAGGCAGTCATATTTCTCTTACGAGAATACGGCCCCAGACTTGGGCCAAAATTGACCGTACTAATTTTTTCTACATGCGTCACATTTACTATGTCTTGGAAAGAGTGAAATCACTCGTCAACAAGTAAAAACTGACACGGTCTTCTGCACCGTTAAAGATGAAATTTCGTTCCCTCCATCTTGTCGGCGTTCGAAGTTGAAATGAACATAATCTTATAGCGCTTTGTATTGATAAATCTGAAAACGGACTTTTACAGACTTTTATCTTAGGGTAAATTTAAAATCCTTATCAGAATTGATAATAAACATTATTATTAGAATTGTAAAAAAAGTAAACATTAACTAGCTTTAAAAACTGAGTACATCGGAACTTAATATTCCGTTTTCATGTCGCAATGTTATGTAGAGGTATATCTGCAAATACAGAATGCGTCGGCCCAACTGTTACTAACGGATCTGACTGACGCACATTATTATATAATATTTTTGCTATCAATCATGGGATTAATTTCATTCAAGAAACACACTAACGGCAGCAATATTCCCTGACATGAAAAAATACTTTTGAATAATGCCTCATAGCGATTCAATATTTTGTACTCGCTTTAATCGATATCAAGTACATTCAAATTTTGTATAATAAACTGCGATTTATGCGATTCTTTTAGATAGCACATAATCACCAGTCTTACGTTGATCGCGTATATCTCACAAAATACCGTTCCGACTCTATACCCATAAATTTTCAAAACAACTTTTAAATCGCGCGCAGTTACGCAATAAGCAAATTAAACGCATACGTAATGATCGTTAATCCGAAAGTCTACACACGAAATTGTAGCCAACTGAAATGGGGCTCGATTCGTTATTAGAAAGCGCAATTCTTATATTTTCGCAGAGATATACATGTATATAAAGTCCGGTAAGCCTGGATAAATAAAGAGTAGAGTTTATTATGCGGTTTGCGCCACGTCAGACCATTAAGGCCATCGTGGCAGCGGCGGCATCACCGCCACATTTTTATGATCTCCTTGTACCCTCCGGCGGACTGTACGTACGAACCAAAGCGATATTGCAGGTTACGATGCAGCTTCGCAATCGATATGAAAGTGCTGGAATCTTTCCCAATTTCGAAACTCCATTCTTTATTTTCTCGGGACTGCATAACTGCGAGAAACTGTTATATAATTTTCCTGTAAATTCATTAATTACGCGTTATTATTGAAAGCTTATGTACATTATATTCATGCGTTCTCATTAATGTTGGATGCTTTTATGACTCGTAATTTGTACGTAATTGGTCATTTTCTTCTTGTATTTTGAATTAGTTTAATTTAATTGCCATTTTATAGACTACAAATTTTATGATTTTCCAAACTGTCATTACTAACTAAAAAAAAGCTTATCCTTTTTTATGGTCATAGGACATTTTACAGCCAAAAAACGTCCAGA
Source organism: Megastigmus dorsalis (assembly GCA_900490025.1). NCBI lineage: Eukaryota > Metazoa > Arthropoda > Insecta > Hymenoptera > Megastigmidae > Megastigmus > Megastigmus dorsalis. Next base: position 127,480 of record UELU01145162.1, on the reverse strand, counting down.
GTAGAACGATTTTTTTACCTAAAAAATCACATTCTTGTCTAAAAACGATTTACCTCTTTCCAGTGGGAAACTTTCGTCCTGTTATAATCGAAATTGCAATGAACAAACAACTTGTATTATCTTCACAATATTTATGCAGGAATTACCTTCCGACAATCTTATAAGCATTCAATATTATAGGCTTCAGACACTGCAGACAAAAGTATTGCGAGATCGGCCGTAAAATATATGCCGGCTAAGGCTCACCGCTGAAAAAGCAAGAAATTCCCTCTCATCCAGATAAAAATGCTCGCGGCGTTAAAGGCAAGTCTCTTTAGACCGAGCAACGCGGATCGAAAGCTGTTATTAAATACCACTGGCCACTATTGAATTCTCCATGCAATTATACAAAGACTCTCGGCTTTCGTTTGGCTTTTCCAGCGCAAAAAAGCAGACAAGTCTCTCTCTCTCTATATATATATGCACGCGCGCATTCTCTCCTTGGAATAATTAGTCCACGGTTGTGCAGCGCGGCTCCAATTATCGAGCGAAAACGAACTATGCAATTAAAGTGCGCCGAGCGAGACAATCAGTGCATGCAGGTCTCGTGAAATATCCGAAGCTTGGGTGAATTGAGGAAAACAAAAAGCATCATCTCACTATACATTATAACGAGGTGGAGAACGGCCACTGCGCCGCTAATTGATAAACATGCAGAGAGGCATGAATGAAGCTCTGCGAGGAGGGCCGCGAGTGAAAATCAGTATGACCAGCCAAGGATGAAGGAAGAGGAGAGCTCGAGAGGGAGAATAAGAAGAATGAAAGGGCGAGGAGTGCAGTGGCAGTAGGAGTCGTGTGGGACGGTGTGTACATACGTGGTACGACACTGCGGTACAGGGTGGATATGCGTGTGCGGAGCACGAGAGAGAGAGAGAGAGAGAGAGAGAGAGGAAGGAGCGCGCAAGGCAGTTAGCGCCAGACGGTCAAAAACTCGCCGAACCGGCTGCGCTACCACTCCGCAACTCTCCTTCTCGCTCCCCTTTCCTTTCCTCTTTTTTACTCCCAGCTCCTCCGCTTCTCCTTCTCCTTCTTTCAGCGTCACGCGCCCGTACGTATTCCTTCGACCGTTTCTCTCTCTCTCTCTCTCTCTCTCTCTCTCTCTCTCTCTCCCTCTCATTCGCGCCCATTCACCTCGAGGCTGCGAGCGGGAGCCGTACCGCGCTTGTATATACTCTCTTGCGAGAACAGAGGCTTTTAAGTCCACTTACGGCCTTCTTTGTCCACTCGTTGGACTGCGCCAGCCGCGATTATTCGCGCTCGTCGATAAACTTTCGGAGCTCCGTGCGAGAACGACAATGAGAGAGACGACGAAGAGGTCGGAATTGAAGAAAGGAAGCGAAACGAGGACTGCTGTTGCTGTTGCTGCTGGAGTAGAGGCTAAAAGAAAGCCAGCCGTAGAGAATAAATTCGCCGTGAATTATCTGAGTCTTTTGTTCGGTGCTTTATTGCCCACTGACGGCTGTGTAGAAAAACTGCGCACGATGACGGAGTCGTTGCTACAAAGTGTCACGTCGACGCGTCTGTATATCTGCCAGGCTTTTGAATCTCGTGTTAATGACGAAGCTCTCTGCCGGTTCTATTCGTTGATCCAAACATGTATATTCGATATATAACGCGGCCTTTATCACGTGAATCGAAATTTACTGCGGCGGTGTTGATGTTTACACAAAAAACAATTGACTCGGACAATTTCGTAAATATGTGGATCATATATATTTAGGAATCATTATTTAATTTTTTAAATGCGTATATTAATGATGAGACGTATTAGTTAGTAATAAAAGGTCTATTTATCGTTATTATTAAATAATATTATATCATTGAAAACGCTTTTACAAAAAGAATGGTGAACATTCTTTGAAGCAAACAAGTGTAATTTTCGTTTATCAGACTTATCAGATTAGATTTGGTTGTACTTTAGGAATAGGTGACTAAAGTCAAATAAAATCCACAACCTGAAATCCTATATAAGTACCGATGTTAAGACCAAATCCTGTTTCGAATTCCTTGAGCCAGCGAACTGTCATTATCACCGGTGAAGAGTCCCCGAACATCTAAGAATAAAGCAAGCATCTCTGAACAAAGAGCCGCGCGCATAATATTACCCCAAATTTGCAAACTTCCACAATCGTATACCAACGAAGCGCATCGTCTGCAGCAAAGTAAGTCCCTCGACTGTGAGCTTCATTCAACTTCGCAACTCTTCGGGATAAAGTATGCAGATACCAAGTCGGAGATATTTAAACAAGATGGTGCGAGGCAAAGGGTCTCTCGCGGAATGCCCGGTAAATAAATTCATTTGTGCGGGCTTCCTTCCTTTGAGGAATTTGCATGCAATCGTGCCTACTATACCGCGGTTCCCAGAGAGAACCGGAGAGAAGACAGAGATAGAGAGAAGAGAGAGAGAGAGAGAGAGAGAACAGATGCTCGCCTTAGGATATTGATTTGCAGGTGGCTGGCCTCAGGATTGCTTACAATGCGATTTATTACAGAGCAGCACCTGGTGCTCCCCCTCCTAAAATCTCAATTGCCGTTGCTGCGTGGGTCGCCGATGCTGCTCCTCTGCACAGTCTAAGCTTTTCTCACAAGATTGATAGAGGCTCTTTGCTTGGCATCAACAAACTTGTTATACCTTATCGCGAGTACTGCCTGCCCGTTATATCTGCATCGTTTTCGCCATTATCTTTTTCAAAGATCTTCGATTCGAACACGATGTATATAAGATCGATTACCATCTTTTCGAGGTCTGCGCCGTTCTTCTATGGAATTATATAATGATAAGGTGCGATCGTATAGTACGATCATTGCTTATGTGTCCAAAACCTTTTGTAAAAATAATTGTTTATGTTACTTCTGAAGTACTATTCAATACACTATGTATTTTAAAGCGTCCTATATATAAATAGTCCACGCTAATATTAATATGGTCTTGTAAACTGTACGAGAATTAATACAGCATTTTCCATACGAAACTAGAATTACGTGAAATTTCATCAAGTTAAACCGCAAAAAAATAAGACTTTCGTCTTCGATTATAATACATGTATATATTCATCTCGATTTCCCCAGTTATCGAGGGATCGTAATTCGACACACTCGAAACTAATCAACGAATGAAAGCACCGCGTAGACAGGGAGAGAGAAAACAGGCGGCCGCTTAGCCGTCCGCTTCGTGCAAATGCGTGTGGGGCGTTGGAGTATCAACAAGTGGAGAGTGACGGCTGCTGTCGCTACAAACCACCACGACGGTGTAACAGGACACAGATTCGTGAGCTTTCGCGCGAGGGGTGAAAGCAACGTTGTCGCGGCTCCTGATCACCCAGTTAATACCAGAGATTCTCTTTCCTAGCGGGTGAGAGAAAACGAAGCTACGACGCTTATCTTTTCTAATCGATGTCTAAAGTTTTTTTTGGTAGACCAAGGTAGAGGGCGACGAGTTTGAAAAGAAATTTTGTGGACAGTATTTTAGCCGAATCATTTGCAACTATGTGAATGCGAGGAATTTAATTAGTCAGGGTAAGGTTTTATGTAGAGCTAACATTAGACGTCAAGTAACAAAAACTCGCCTCGTGTTTGAAAATCTCTTACGATTCAGTTGATTGAATTGGCTCCTGAAATTAAATACAGAAATAATTATCCTGGTATAAATATTGAGAAATTTTTAGCCACATAGTTAAAATATTTCGAATTCTCAGTTAACTCGGGGGTCTGTGTAAAAACTATAGATTATGCAAATGAAAGCTGATTAAAAACAGAACATTATGATACCTGATATAGAACACTTAAAAATTGTACGATCAAACGAACTTACCTAAGTTAAGAGCTCAATCAAAATTGTACTTTGTATCATCCGCCCTCAAGATCGCAAAGTAGTAGCGTTCGCAAGAATTTTAAATTTTTCGAAAACTTTTATATAAAGCTAGCCATAACGCATTGCTGGAAAGTACTGACCTACAAGCTTTGATAAAAGTATGTATCAGTAAACATTGATTTTACATTATTTTCACAAATTTCCGTTCTACTAAAAAAATTAAGAATTTAATTCTTCTTATGTTTAGATAACATTTTTAGTGATTCTGTCTCGGCCGAGTCGGTCGGCAAGATGATTTCTGCCCGGTCTGACGAAAATCTCTGTAGAATTTCCATAACGGGTCCGTTTTTCTTGCATTTAGATTTTGAGCTCTAAACTTTTCTTTGCTTTGCTGCATTTTTCAATCGTTTTTGCGCTTTTAATCTTCGCTAAAATTTTGACCATATACAATTAAGAAGGTTCCTCTAGTGAACGATTTAACAAGTAGATTTTATTCATATTCATAATACTAGTACATATTGACTTAAATTAACTGTGGTTAAATTTCGAGGACCAGCACGACCTATAAAACGAGAAATTAATAAACATTCTTTTAGACATTAATATGGAGTTTTATGGAAATTGATATAATTTTATACTTTAGTCGATGACCATGATAAAATTATCAAGTCCTTTTAAACTTTTTAGCTGAGAAAAAAAATAGAATCACGCCCTTTGAGAGACAGAATCTTGAAAATATCATGATAAAATAGACGATTTTGAGGATGTTGACGTACGTTATTAGCTTATAAATAAATTATAGGTTATATAACTATAAAATATCAAAAATAATAATTTCTAATGCTGATAATCCTCATCCGAGAAGATATCGAGTCTGAGTTCAATTTTTGTTAAACGAATATGTTTACAAAAGATCTTTCTTAGTTTTGTTGTAGTTAAATCTTTTCGGATAATATATCTCGATATCTGCTAAATTTTGATTTCATTCTTGGCCTTTCGAATCATCTTCCTGATCATCATCGCCCAAATATCCAATAAGGATTTCTTCAAAGCATCCGTCTCAATTTCAAGTGTTTCGTCTTTTTCGTCTGACAGTTTGAGGTTATTTTTGAACGTGTCATTGCTTTCCATCTGCTGCGTAGTCGAGTTACTCGGTAGGTACTCGCTCCTTTTCTTCCATTGCGCTATTTGATGTACCATTATGTGCATATTCTTTACTTCTTCTAGTGGACGAAGCTGGTGAAGCGACATACGAAACTAATTTTCGATGCATGTAAACTTCTTAGATAATGTGTAAGTAGTAAGCATTTCGAGTTTTACAATTATGAAATTACAAAATATAAAATTTATGACTACTGCATATAATTTATGTTGAAAGCATTTGATATGCCGTTGTCGTACTGTGATTTAATGTCTAGCGACATACTCTTAAAAATTTACGTCAGACTTTAATTCTTTGATTTTTTGATGAATTCTGCATTCATAAATCACTATCCTTTCAACGAAATATCTTAAATTTATGTCCTTCACTGCATGTAAAAAAATTGTGAATTTATTGCCTTTAATCGAACAAAAATAAAAATAAAATACTTTAAGAGTAGGGTACTGCAGACTACGAAACTGTCAACGACACGTGCAAAAAAAAAGGATCGTAAGAAATAAAACGTTGCATTTTCTGCAAGTAAATCTTAACTCAAACAAGTGTACGGAGGTATTATACATTAATTTAAGAAGAATCCACATAAAGCCGCAAATCGGTCCTACGAAAAAAAGTACTTACGAGCATTTATCTTCTAAGGAGTCCATAAACTTCCAGTGAGGAACGTCAAGCCGCTCATCGAGAGGATTTACGATTTCTTCGTGTCCCACGAAGAAGAAGAAGAAGGAGGAGAAGAAGCAGACGAGGACGACTTTGGCGGCGGCAGCTTCGCATAAGATAGAGAGAAAGCCGCAGCCTGCAACTGCGGAGCGCGAGAAAGAGAGAGAACAGATAGTAGAAAGAGATAGGACAGAGAGAAAGAGAGAGAGAGAGAGAGAGAGAAAGCCGCGCGATGCCGGAACCGAAATAACCGGGGAGAGATTTATCTCGGTGTGTGACTCTATGTGCCTAGCGCATAAACCCGTTAAACGACTATCCGCGCTTGTACAGCAGCCTCCGAGCTACACGACTACGAGGTGACGATAATTCGACGCCGGCGCATAATAATGCGCGCGCTTACACGTGTAAATTCATCGGTTAGCGGGGGGAATAGCTGCTGAGCACGGGAATTCCGAGAGCGGAAGACGCTAATTGCTTATAATGTTTAAGGACCCCGTGCTCTCTCGTGCTTATGCCGCTACTTGTTACGCGAAAGAAATTACCAAGTGTTTCACACAGGGAGGGTGCAATAACGTAGACTTTGAGATGCGGTCGTTGCTGTTTGCTCGAGATAATTAATGCAATGATTGTGTGGGCGCGGATAACGAAGCCTCGCGGTGTTCGGATTGAATTATTTTGAATAATTACTCTGTGGTTTGAAGTGCGTTTTAATTCAGTACGATTGATGAGTTTAGGTTAGTTGTAGGTGTTCGAATTAGCGCGTGGTAAGTAGTTATGTGATATACGGTCTTACCAAGCAAGACTCTATCTACTTAACACGTACAGATATGCTTTTATGTCGCTGGATTAATTATTATTAATGTTTGGTTGAAGGAGGAGATAATAGTGAAGGTACCTTGAAAATTTAAGAATTCTCCATTTTTTTTAGATTATTAAAAAATGTACGATTTTTTATCTCGAAAACAATTAAACATAAGCATACTTAGGCCCTATGTTTTGAAAAACAAATTGAACAATGAATACAAAAATGCTTCTTCCAGGATACTTACAGCTTCCGTCGCACTTGCACCCAGCCTATTAGACTGATTCCGTGCTTGTTTATTGTCCAAACGATGATTACTGTTTTCCACTTACAACCGATTCTCGCGTAGAGCACCGTCTCACTTGCTCATTACGTAAGCTCCGACCGCCTACCGCTCCCGAGAAAATGCATTAGTTACTATATATATATATGAGGAAAAGGAACACATATATAAGGAACAAAATATTTTCCTTATACTTGTTCATATATATATATATATAGTAACTAAAGGCCCCTACAGGCAAAAAGAAAAAGAACAGTAACAGGAACAGATATAACTATAACAGAATAACATTAGTTGGTATATCTATATATATGAAGAATAGGAACATATACAAAGAATACCAACTAATGTTATTCTTATGTCTGTTCTTGTTCCTATTTGTTCCTAATCTATAAATAATTGAAATTAAATTGGCATGAATTAATGTAATGAAATACTTTTATAGCAACATTTAGAATTGGAATTTTTTATTGTTGATTTTTCTTCATGCGAATGTCGAATTTCTGGATTTAATCGTTGCTCGAGGCATAACTTGAATAAATGACTGAGAAACAATACTGTTAAAATTAGTTTCCAAATAGGTCAAAAGTTACACAGTTTGGTATAATGATATTAGCCTAAACTTATGAGGCAAGCTTCCCTAAACCGATATTGCCGGGATACCTGGATAGGAATTTCATTATCGTAATAAGAACAGTTACGCATCAACTAGTTACCGTTCTACAAGCACGACAATTTTTACTCATACATATATATATATATATATATTGAATATATTTGAATCTTTTTAAAATTGTGTTAAAAATCCTGGATACATCCGATATAGATGTACTAAATAGCTATATATTAATAATATAGTATACGAGGAAAAGAAGCAGCCTCGCTTCGAAATTTCGGAAACTTAACTTTACTTCCTTTGCCTCATCGTCTCAGATTTTGGTCGGTATTGGCCCTTGTATTGTCTTTGCGAATTTGAATTGATTAGTTTGCTCCTGGGGTCTCTCGCGTCACAGAGACTATCTATGATGATTGCGAGTTTTTTTATTGTTATTATTTATATTAGTATAATTTTTATAAAAATATGATTATATTGAGTTGAAAAGTTTTTTTGGATTTTAGATGTATTGTTTTATAAGACGTAAAGAGAATAATGTGACATAAAATTAAGATATAATATAACTCAATAAAGGCTCGTCTTGGTAAATTGTTAATAGTGTTTGTTTTTGCTTTTTTTTTTTGTTAATTTACATGATGTTAGCAGAGTTACTTGCACTGTATATATACTTTTGAATCCGTGTTCAACGAGTTTCAACTCTAGTGACCCTTGATGCTAGGCATAGGATAAAACTGAATGCATGTAAATTGATAACGCAACGACTTATAATTTTTTGTTGATCATGTATGAATACAAATCATAATGACATAATATCGTATAAATAAATATTCATTCTTTTTTACTTTAAATTTTCAATAAATGCCGATAAGCTCATTTTATCTGGAAACTCATTTCATTGTACCGTCACGGACCCAGTTTTTAATCTCTTAAAAGCACGCCGCATGCTTATGTTTAGATTTAAATAAAATAACAGGAGTTTTTACGTACATTAAGGTTTCATCTTTCATTAAATTAAATAAAAATTTATAAGCAATCGATAATAAATTTAAGGTATTTCTTTTAGCAAAAAATATATTAGGGAGCAGTTTTGAATCATGACATTTAAATGCGTGAGCAGTTTTTGATCATAAAAGGAATCGGTTTATGATCAAAATTTAGCATTGTATAAAAGAAAAAATTTCCAAGAATAATAGGTAAGTATAAAACAGACATTAATCAAGTAAAGGATGATAATAATAAGTGAAATTTACTTGCAATTGGAAGTCAAATTGATTGCTATAATATTAAAAATGTAATGAGAAAAATATCAAAAACTGGGTTCTGAACAATTACTCCGGTGTAACGGAACATTAAAAATTCGAAAGAATTTTATTAATTGTATACGTAAAGGTGAATCATATTACGTATTCTTTTTATCTTGCGGAACAGCTAAAAGATCAATTAAAGTAAGTGCATTATTGCAAGTCAAATATATACGATTTTTTTTAACACTATTTAATAAATATAATTTGTCGAGCAAAAAATCGAGTCACCTAAAAGAACTTTCGAATAGGAATTTCTCAAAATTCAGCTTTAAAGTCTTGGACCAAAGCAGTGTTACACGAGAGAGAGAGAGAGAGCGAGTAGACCGACTGGCGACGAGCTGCCAAAAAAAACAGAGTCCCTCGAGAACTACAAGAATGCAGGGCCGAGGGAGGGAAGGAGTGCAGAGGGAGAAGAGTTCAAAATGCGGACGATTCTGCACGTAATGGAGGTGCGCGCGCGCGTCAGGTCAAATAAAATAGCAAGCGCTCGTGTTTGCGAGTGTGCATGACTGGAATTCGCGATGAATATAAACATGCGGCCCACACAAATGTAACCCGCGTGTTTTCCACGACGGCGCGAGGAAAGGACGTGCGTGGGATTCGTTAAAAACAGATCGCCGCTATATTAAGACCTGTATTACATTTATGAGTGAGCTTTAAGAGCCACTAAGCGATGCGTGTGTAGGAACAATGCAATCGATTGGCTGTTGCTAACCGATGGAAAGATTAAATCTCAATAAGATTTAATAATGACAATTGCTTTTGCAATGGAATTTTTTAGCTATTAAAACATAATTGCTTTTAATGATAAAATCTTTTAGAATGAGATTTTTCTATGTAATATATATTTGTTTTGAATTTCAGGGCTGATATAGGTTAACAGAAATATACACTATTTTAGTTTTTGATGAGAAGCAACACAAAATTCCTAAAGTATAATTTACGTTTTGCGTAAGTCCAGGTCGGGTAAAACATAAGTATTGAGCAAGATCTACAGGATATTATACAAAGATTGCTGAATATTAGAGAACGTTTTGCTTGAGGCTATTAAAGAAAATAACTAAAAGAGCCTTGCTTAAATTTTTGAGCAAATTTTACATGATTAATAAGCGTGAATTCAAATTGCGTTTTTGAATAAAAAGTTATAGATTGCAGTACAATCCAGGACTGTAATTGCTACATCGGTCTTTCCCTCTTTCGTGACAATAAACAATTGAGTTTTAAAATAACATTTATTTACAATTAATACTTGAAATAAAAATACACTATACGAGAACTCTGCAATACCAAGCTTCAACAATACTTTGATATTGCATGTTAGAATAATAATGAGATTAAATTAGTTTTATTTAGTTGTGCAGTTCTGTAATAACGAAAAAACCTGTTTGGATTTTAATAGCAGTGTTGTCCACGAAATAGTTTCCTAGTAATAAAAATTGATTAGCAGTAACTGAAACGATAATTTACTCAATTTTAGTATTCGGAATTGACGTGATTGGAATCGATTCCTCTTGAATTTTTCAACATGACAGGTACTGGCATTGTACCAAGTAGGAGTTACATGTATTAAACCGGGTCATTCAAGGGCGTTACAAATGGTCATATATTTGTAACATTGATGGCTGCAATAGAATTCCCATGCAAACATCATATCGGGTGAACAAATTTCAGACGGTCAACACAATACGGTGATCATTTAATTTCCGAAAATAATTGAAATAAAAAACTAAAAATTAATCAACTTTGTACGTGTTATTTTAACAACAGCATAATCATAAAAAATACTTAACATAATTAAAAAAAATCGATTCACCAAACCTTATTGAACAAACAAATTCCAACAAATAATTAGGGAAATCATGCTCACATTTGACGCGTCGATCAAGTAAGTTATCCGCCATCGAAAATTCTTACTCCATCGCGTATCTCTTATCACCTCTACGCACCGATAATATCATTTCACCACCCAACTCTCTATTCTCCATTCATCTCAGCTTTCGATAAAACTGCAATTTCGCAAAATCCCACAAACACGGTCTATATTATTCAAGGCAACACGAACTCTTAGCGAGCCGTCAGTGTCGTTCCTCATCCCTTCGCTCGATAAAAGTCACCATCAGCCAAATCTCAGCGGAGCACTAAAGACGAAGCTTAATTTGTCGAGACTCGCGATCCTGCCTCTCTTTGCTCTATCGTCGCTCAGTCAGTATATATATATGTGTGTGTGTGTGTATAGAGGCAGAAGCCACATCACGGCATCGGATTCAGCGAAACATCCGTCTCGAATCGGCCCGCCGATCCTACCCACCCCGTTCATTCTTTTTGCGCGCCGTAATTAAAGGGCCCCGACTGCCGTCAGTCGGTTTAACGAGCTGCTAACGAGCAACGCGACGCGCTCTATACGCCGGCCGATTATCATAATCAGCGGTGTATGCGCTCGCGCGTCGACAAACGAGAAAGGGAAGAAGCATCGCCGACGTCGCAGTCGGGGAGGGCGAGCGAGTGAGCCACAGAGAGACAGAGAGGCAGAGAAGGAGAGATAAAGAGAGAGAATGAAGAGAGATGGCTTTTTTTCTTCTTCAAATCAAAGAAGAGCTTGTTGCGCGCCTGCACGAGGTGAAAGAAGTGCTACTGCGCGTATAGTCTCTTCTTCTCTCTTTCTCTCCCAGGCGCAGAGCCAAGGAAGGGAACGAAATGTCACAGAATTCGAGAAGGAGCGAGAGAGAGAGAGAGAGAGAGGGAGAGAGCGAGTGGTAGCGAACCGGTTTATTCATGAGTTTTCCACCAGCTCTCTCGCGGATAGGGTCTTCGGCGCGCAGTCACGACCCTTCCTCCTTCTTCTTCTTCTTCTTCTTCTTCTTCTTCTTCTTCGTCTCTCTCGTGGAGCCAGGCTCTCTGTCTGCATCTCTTTTCCTCTATCCGTTCGTCGGGAGTCTCGAGAGGAGACTTTTCTTTTTGCGCGCATAGAAAGTCACTTGTTTGTGCTTTAATGAGAATTCTTGAATCGATGCATACGCTGGCGCTTTATTCTCCGGCCTCTTTTTGTTGTTGTCTATGTGCTCCGCTTGGAGTGATTTTTATTCGACAGTCACCCTTTACTTTGGAAGTGTTTTCTACGTTCGCGATGAATTTCTTCTCTTTCTGTTAAACATCTCTCGGGTTAATTAAGGGAGTGATGATCGCGAGTGAATTGATTATAGTCGTCATTCTGCGCGTCAAAGATACAAGTTTCATTCAGGAGCAGGCCATTTTTGAGATTTAATTATTTTAAATGAGTGATATAATGTCATCGCGTATATGCGCAGTTACTTCGTATCACAAGTTTTGCGAACATGGTCGTTATCGGAGTGATTTATTTCTGCCAGTTGTTGCAATATTCGCTTTTGAAAAACATGCTGATTAACTTCTTCTTGTAATGGTTTTCCTCGTATGATAAAAAAGGGGTTTTCACTCTATTACATTAAATTTATGATGCTCTTTTTGAAGTTATTAACACTAAAAATTACTTTGTAAGTCTAATAAGCTTAAAACTAAATTACGTTAGGTTACATAAATCTATTAAAATGATTCATAATAAATAGACAGTTTGTATACACTGATTAGATATTATACAATATTCTATCTTGCTTCTCGATTGTTAATCCAATAGAATATCATTCAAATCTTTCTATTTCTACAATATTATTTCACTCAGAAAACTTCAGAATACGCATTGATTGTAAATTAAAAAAAAATGAGAAGAACTAAAAAGTGCAATTGAAATTAATCGAGAATCAAGATTACTTACAGAAATAAAAAAATTTATATAGCAGCCTGTAGTGGCTCGTTTGATAGAGCGATGAACTCGCAATCCGAAGAACTTGGATTCGATCCCTAGCCTCAGCTTTAATTATCAGTTCCAGTATACCAAAATAAAGTATACAAAATCTTAAAAATTAAATTGCAGTAGCCATCGTTACATCTCTTTTTATTTCCATTAAGTTTCCTCTATTCTTGACACAGTGAGAAAGATAGAGGAGAATTTATTCGTATTATTTACTCATAGTTATAATGATTTCTTTAAATCAAATGCCAGTTCACAAAAATCGATCGAATAAAAAAAAAATTGAAAAATTTTCAAATGCCTCTACCCCATATCAGCCATAAACTTCCACCGTTCTACGTGAAAAAAAAAACAGGAGAAAGGGGAAAAACAAGCCAACGGCGTATTAGCGATAAGTATAAGATCGATAAGCATAATAGACAGGCCTAGTGGGGATAGAGCGATCGAGTAAACGGCGTGATTGTGATGCGGAGGCAAGCTTACGGGCCGCGTCTCTCGTGCAGCACACCTCGCCCCCGTTGTTGTCGTTGCCGTCGCTTGCGTGGGGTGCGCAGGTTCCCCTCTCCTAATAACAGCAGCGTAAAGACCAATGACATAAAACGCAACAAGGGTGACACAGTGTCGTTAGATAAGGGGGTTGAGAGGAGGTGGAGAGAGAGAGAGAGAGAGAGAGAGAGAGAGAGAGAGACACTGAGGCCGACCGATGCTGGGGTGGCGAAACGAGGAGTACATTAACCAACCGAGATAAGCAGTCTGTTTGCCACGGATGTGGCACGCGCACACACAAACCCACGGACACCCTCGAGTCGACTACTTCCAAGCCGAGGAGATTCACTCAAGGCCGCGAATAAGGTCGACTCCATTTTATTGGCGAATTAACGGGCGCGCGTCGCCGACTCTGCTCTCTACGATTTAAGACCGGCGCCTTCGCTCTTAAGTGATTAAAGAAGGTGGAGGAGATGCAGTGAATTGAACGATGGAATACAATTGATTCTATATAAATGCATTCATGCTAGGTGAAGGATGCTTCGTATATTTGGTTTCAGCTGTGGAATACTTTTTAATATTATTTTGAAAATGCATTTATACACTAAAATCTTACCATCTTTATTATAAATTTTTAATATTTTTGTCCTCAATCGTTCATAGTGTGACTGTATTATTTTTTTAATCAAACATTCTTTACGCGGTTACTAAACGCTATATATGAATAGATTTAAAGTTAATATAGACATTTAATTGTTAAAAAATATAGTTAGTGCATAATATGATTAACAATGTCTTTTCAATCTCATAAGCCAATTAGGAGTTTAAGTCCTGGATATAAAACTAGTTTTGATATAAAACTTTATTGACTTTATATAAATTACAGATTAACATTCATGATCATAAGTTTAGGATTATTGAGTTTTAGCTACTATGAACACTGAGACGGACGGATTATGAGACAGGAAAAACTATATAGTTGTTGACTAAATATTAATTCGAAACTCACTATATGTCTAGAGAATAAATGTTTAGCCCTAGTTAAATAAATACAACTTGTTGTTGACTGTCAAAGAAGTATAGAATTCCGACTTAACGCATTACTTGATATCATTTTTAAATTTCCTATTAATCCATTCTTCGCTTTATATTCTATTGAACGATCTTATTTGTGTGCTTTTCTTGTACTTGTAAAGCACTTAACAATTTCAAAAAAATTTTCTATATACTTCCAGTTAAATAGTCACATTTGGATTTCGTTAAACATGAATTAAAAGGCTCAGTATTAAATTTCACCACTCAAGTTTGCAGATTAACTTCAACAGTCAAAATTACCAGGACCATTATTTTATTACCATCATGGAAAACCATCATCCCGATATATTCTCATAAGTTCAACACTTTTAATCATCTTCTGGCTCGCAACTTTTTAATGGACTTAGATATCGCTACGTTATCCCTTGGGGGGGTCTCGATTTCATCGCATCAGCATTTAAGCCGATCCGATCACGGAGACTGAGCAGAGGCTGAAACGAAAAGGCGGAAGCGGAGCAGTGAAATAGAAAAGAAAAGCTAGCCTACACACACAGCTTTCTCCTTGTTTTTCTGGTCTCGAGTTATCGCTCGGTATACTCGAGCTGGGCACATCCTGTACAGAATTGAAAGAGGTCCTTAATGGATCGGTGAGGTATAAGAAAAACTGCATTAGAAATCGCTCTCTTTCTCTTCGTTCGGCACAGGAGGTGGTCGCAGCATTAATATCCCTTTTATGCGCGATAGAAAGAGGCGGGTATCGATCCCGCGGAGCGAAACCTTCCACGCTAGCGCCGGCCAACATCTGTTACCCGTCCTTTACTCTATACAAATGCGCTATGCATTATATCCAAGGACGCGAGCCAGAATCAAACCGAGTATTTACATACATATATTCTTTTTTGAAGGGAGAACTAAGAGTAGTAGTAGTAGGCTTCCTGTGCCAATCTTAAAGAGCGGGTTATTATTTTTAATGTTTTGATGTGCCATTACGTTAATTACTTTCATTGAAATTTATTACCTATTTTTATAATTGGATAGGTGCAAGACAAAAAATATGATGTTATAGTCTTTTACTAGAGTATTGTGAAAAGAGTAGAGCGCACTTCATCGATTATTGCAAATTGACGGAGAGTTAGCTAAACAAAATAGGTCATCATGCCACGAACTGGAAAGCGTGATAGTTTCTAGAAAGTCAATGCGTTACGAAGCTATATTAAATATATGTCCTAGTTACGTCGAGATTCTTGCCGTTTAAGAATAATGTTCCGAGTCTGAAGCAAATTATTCAGTGGTATGCCTATGATTATCTCCAAAATTGAATAGTTTACTGGCCCAATTAGAGTGACACATCTTGACTCGTTCCAAAAATTATATCTTCGACTACTTTGTTATACGAAACTATTACGTTCGATAAATAACGGACCAGGTTACATAGAAAAAGTAATATTAGCTATTGAAGGATGACGTTATTTCTATACTAAAAATTTCTGTACGAGGATGAAGGTGGCGGCGTCAATGGAGAACAAAGATGTACAATATAAATAGCCAGAGCCACGTATATATAACCTCATAGGAACATATGCAAGAGCGCAAGCGTCAGGAACGGTCTGGATTAGTTTCTGGCGTGAAAAATCAACTAGGACTTTAGGAAAGGACACTTCCTACACGCGTCTGGGACGCGCCAACACCACCACCGCGCAGTTCGCGCGAACCTGTTTCTCGCACGCACCGCTGCCAGGATCTATCAGGAGAACATGCCTCGGAAGAAGCGAGAGCCGCGCTCTCTCTCTCTCTCACTGGGGTTCTTCGATCCCCCAGTACTTGAGAGCGGTGAATGTGTCTGTTCACGTGTGTGTGTGTGTACGCGCGCGAGTGAGCGTAGAAGAGGGGGAGATAGAGAGAAAGGATCGAATATCCTGTATCCTGTTAGAGCCGCATCGGAGGTAGGTGGGGGGAACTGCAGGAGCGATCGCAGTGAGAGCGAGCGAGAGAAGAAGATGGAGAAGGAGCAACCGAGGCGCAAGGACGAAAGATCGAAAAGCGTGTAGGACAATGGCATCCTCGAAAGGGGATCAGAGGAGCAGGATGCGTCGGTGGTGTGCGCGCGCACGTGCTCGCGTTCGCGGAACTTCGCTACATTTGAGATTAGGAACGAATGCCTTGTGGGCGCTTGCTTGGATATATATATATATATTGCGCCCGAGAGCCTTGAGTCTTCACTCGGTTCAGCTTGGATTTTTCGTTGATAGCACAGTCGTTTCGAGACCGGATATATTATGCTAGAGTGTTGATACTTCTTGTGTGTTGTGCATATATAGATATACATAAATGTTTAAAAGAAAACTGTTTTGTTCAGAAAACTTCTGTAATGTATATGTCGTTTATAATAAAGAAAATGCTTTGCACAGGAGTGTAAAGTTTGAATAGTTGTTATCCTATAGATATTCTATGAAATGAATAAACTTTCGTGACGAATTCTTACTTAGAAAAATTTACGGTCGATATACGAATTAGTTTTGAAAAGTTATTATTCTATGTCTTCTCGTCTTCCGGTTTCTGGCTACTATGCGCAAAGGCAATGGCTATTCGTCATCTAAGAACTCTCCACTGAGCACCGTGAAAAGAAATGAACAACGAGAAAAATATAGACAAGTTTGATATATTTGCATATATATGTTCAGAAAACATAACGTGACATAAGTGACTTATTCTCATTCGTCAGGAAGATAATCAGAACTTCCATGTAATATGTTTCATATTTCTGTATATTTTTTTGTTAATAGTAGATCTTCTCTGTATATAATAGGTATTTTAACAAATGGGTAATTGCAATAACATTATTTTATAGATCCTTGCTAATGAGGAGATGCCCAGACATGCGGGTCCTGGATTTTCTGTAAAACTTTCAGGAATGGCATTTTGTGCAATATAATCAGACCCGTATATCGAGATTTCATTGAATGTATGATATAGGCCCTGGAAATAAAAATATTCACCACTCTTTATGCTCATACTGTATATCTGTATATATATTCTTTTGTAGTTTATATAGATATGCGCGAATGCGTAAAATCAATATGAATTGGTGAATGTCTTGATTTCTAGGGCCTATTCAATAATAAAACGCCGATACATAAGTCTCAGTATTTGGCGCAAAAAATAAATTCAGCTTCCGCATCTCTGGTCATCTCCTTGAATATCATTTACATACCAGTATTCGGCATGGTATCATTGTATATTTTACTATATTTTATAATCTGCACGATTGCGTGCTTATCTATTACTGCAGAATTTACAATTATTACAGTAACGACCTTATACAATTTAATAAGAAATGCTAAAGTGCATGTAATAAAAGATGATTATAATATACTCCTTGTTAATATAAATATATATCCCTTAAAACGAACTGTTAAAAAAATTGAAATTACGATAAGGTCATATAGTCAAAACATACTGCAATAACAGTCGACAAATATTTTAAAGTGAATATTATAGATTTCACTCCAAAATATTTTATTTGAATCCTAAAGTTAAAGGTTATACATACACGCTAAATAATTTAGAGTGAAAATCCACTTTATAGTTGCCTTTAAGTTCTGTTAGAGTAAAAAGTAACTCTTATAGAGTGATAAAGTCTATCTAAAAATTGGAGTGAACAATATCATTCTAGTTTTAGAGTGTTTTATAGTAAGCTTAAAATTCACTCTAAATGCACTCTAATGGTAGAGTGTGTATAGGTACGAACAATACACGTGTGATAATAAGTGGCAGCGACTGTCCTTCTAACCTCAAAATATGGTTTTAAAATCAACAGATAACGATAAGTCTATTTTCCTTTAAGAAATCTAAAAACATCATCCGGTTCGCTCTAGCTTGAACAGATCCCGAAATAAGTGCGTAAAACGAATTCTAACCTCAAAAAATGTGATTCTTAACAAGTTGATTCATACAGATCGAAAAATCCATTCTTCATAGGAATGCTAAAAAATTTGGTATTTTTTGATAAAGCAGTTCTTGAGAT
>UELU01145162.1:95048-109418 GCA_900490025.1 Megastigmus dorsalis | reverse complement strand
AGTTAGTTCAACAAGTACAAAGCCAACGAAGTCATGTTCGTAAATCCAATGAACTATATTTTGCGTGTTAATAATAAATTTGCAATGTGAATTTGAAAAGCTATTATACGCATTGGAAACAGGGGCATCGGCGAATCGAAGTTATATATAAATATATATACTTATTGCTTTAATATTCATCGGGAATATTAAAATTTTATAATTTTACAATATGCGGGAACCAGAATTGCTAAAAATATTTACACTTATTAAAAATAATGTATCGTTACATAGGAAACCTGTGTAAGTAAATTGTTACTTATGTTTCACTTTTAAATAGAGTACAATCAACTCTTACATAGAGCGATTCTTTCTACTGATACAATAACTCTAGTTTTAGAGTGAATAAATAACTCTAAAGAGAGTTATTTATTTCACTGAAACTAAGAGTCGATTTTCACTCTAAAAGAGTAGTTTTTTACTCTAAGAGATTTAGCGTGTATTGAATACTGTAAATGATGTAAACTAAGCATTAAAAAATTATGCTATTACATGATTTTCAAGCAGATTATTAATTTAGGAACAATGCATTCTTTGATTACTTTTTATGCTTATAAAATCTACAGTATCTATCTGACATACAATAAAAATCTGAATATCATAAATGGCCAGGAAAGTAATTAATAACTAAAACCCATAGCTAGTTTCTAAGCTACAAAAAAAATTTTCTCTAATCATATTTGAACATTTAACTGCGTGAAAAATAGATGAATCGTATCAGGTTTTTACTCAGTAAATTCCATATTAAGCTCCATCTATTACTTAGCTATTAAACACGGCGAATAAAAATTAGATTTGATTAAAAAGGTTCTACCGGTATGTATAGGAAATCAAGCACGGAATTCGCTGGATTTGACAAGCGTAGTCGATATATTCAGATTCACCGTACATAACTTTCGCGTAAATTGACTTTGTAAAAGAAAAGTAACTGCTAACGCTTTAACAAACCCATGAATGACCATTTTTCAAGTTGCTATTTGTATTATTTATTAATTTTTCTATCACTGCGATTTTTTTCAAGAAAATCTCAATGTTAGATCTGTTATCGGTAGAACCTCCTTAACTAACCTCAAATATTAGTGTAACATTTTATCATTAGGTCTCGATTTATAGAACAAAGCTTTCACAAACAACATACCTATGTAAATTAGCATGTAAATAAATATTTTGGCGCATTAAGCATTAATGCATTAGATTTCAATCTGTTTTTTTCACTCTTTATTTTAACTAACTGAGAAATGGATGAAGTTGTAGTATTATGGTTGTCTAGAATTTATTGTGATAGAAAATTCACGGATTCGAATGGTGAAGAAACCAGCTCTTATCTAGTTTAGTGAATATAACACCAAGAGTCTCCTATAAACTGGTTAAAAGTCCGATAACCCTTAAACTTTCAATTAATATTATTATACAAATAAAATAGCCAGTTTTGTATAAGATCGGATAAAGCGTTTCATTTCCAAAGATAAATAGTTTCTACTTTTTGTCCATTTCAATATGAACTAGCCACTTGTTTGGGATTCCCCGAAGTAAAGTAATTACATCAATAAATTAGTATTACTTGTATACAATTGAAAGAAATCATTTCTCGAAATGATCGTAAAGGGAAACACAATACGCTAAACACAAAAAGTCCTAGGGAATACATCTACATAATAAATTAACTATAACATTATTCTAATACATCGTATCTCTTGTTGGTTTGACTCGAAACCGATTTCTAGCTTCAGTGCATAATCCATTGTTCCTGCGTATGTTCAGTGATTCTTGCGGCTGCTCTGCTGCTCTTCTTCAATCGCTCGAGCTTCGATATTATACGCTTCAATTTAGATCAATCCAGGTCAATGCGATCATTCGACCTAATTCAAGCGTACGTACATCTATTCTCTGTGTATCAGTAAAGTGGTTTCGCATACCAGTGGTTAGTGCGCTGCATCGTGCGATTAAGCATGGTTTTGCCAAAATCAATCAAGTATACCTGCGATAACAGTTGATAGCACTCAAAAATTTCGGGAAATATCTTATATTTTTACAAAATTTCCAAGTTCTGCGGTAAAACAACTACAGAGTCGTGATTGTGTTTAAATAACCCATGATGGTCACTCATGAGAGAGAGAGAGCCATGAACCAGTGATTTCAGGTGGTTGGCGGTTCAACTTCCCTGTGGAATTTTGCTCTTTATTTCCATTACTTTATTCTTTCAATTTTACCTTAAAAAATCCTTTCACAAAGATAAATTTATCTGGCTTTGAAAACCAAAAAAATTGAGACAGCTAATGCATCTATAAATTAATTCGTACAGCTAAACGCCAGTTACCAAAAATGTAAGATAAAGTAGCTATAATAAATATTTTAATATTAAATTTAATAATAAATTTATTCCATTCTTTTAAAAAATATGTCTCAAGTCCGCTATAGTACGAATAAGTTTGGTATCTAAAAAATAGTCATTTTTATCTGACCATTTCTACAACGAGAAAAACTTTGTGATTAAACATCTCATGATAAAGTAAAAAAAAAATTACCTAGCTAAATAACTAGTTTCTAGGTAGTACGGTATTAAAAATGAACAATTTTTAATTATACAATATGCATATAATGGGGTACACTGAATATTGTAGTTCTAAAGAACTAAGAAATGGAGCAGCTGCTAGCCTTTTTTGCATTTCGGTTGTACTTAATGACCGAAATATTTTACAAATTATTATTAAACATTGTTTGCGTAAACAAAATTCATTTATAAATATGAAATTATTCATAACCACTTGCAATACAGCTCAATGGTTCTTCACCGTCGCGGTCAAAAATTGGGCTATCTTACTCCATGCATAAAATCTCGATCGATCATTTTTACACGATCCTCGTTATAACTCGGTAAAGTTTCAAGTCCCCATATCCCACGTATATAACTCGCGGTACTGCGTCGCGTATATATCCGGAAAGGTGCACTTACACACACACACCAAGTCCACACGACCTCTGCGATCGATCGGCCGATTAAGCGCGCGACTCGCCGACTGCTACTGTGCTTTTCTCTCGCATGCACCTTTGCCACTTGCCCGCGCGCCTCCACCGACAACCAAGAATACCGCTTACAACCGCGTGTTCCTTTTCTCTTGCACGTTTTCATTTTTCTTTGTTCGCTCTTCTCGACTGCCTTGGGACTCGAGACGTTCTTATACCAAGGAGGTTCGCGGATGAAGGAATTGGTGCAAACACGCGCGGCTTTCTTTTTTCTTTCTTTTCACGCTCGGTGTTTATCAATTTTTCACCTGTACTGCTGTACTATGTACGTATACAGGAAAATGCGAGGATGTTAATGGTGCAAATGAAATGCTGCAGCGGCCAGAAACGTTGTTTGTTTAGCTTGGAAGGGATGACCGATCGTCTGTGAGTAATTATAAATCTCGACTTAAAGCGTGATGCATTCTTCCTGCAATTTTCCAAATATTCCCCTTTAAACATGGAGAATATTTGCTAACGCTTCCCATTATTTTTCAAAGAGCCACTCGCAAGCTCGGTACACTATAGCGTTGCATAAATAAAAACGATCACCGGGTCTACGTGTATACATTCGAAGCCTTTCCACTTACACACACCAGCGGCGCGCCGTGCGCAAAAAGTATATTCTCCATCCGCGTCCAAGGATTTAAAGTTGGCGTCGCTTTAGACTAAGCCCTTGTATATCCCGCGCTTCTCTTTTTTCGGCTGCGTCTTTTCCTCGCTTTCTCTCGAGGATAAGGGGGGAGAAGCAAACTTCGCTCCACACGGAACAAAGAGAGATACACACACGTCGAAATATCACTGCGCACCACTGCTACATACATATACACGCTCGGTTATTCCTGCTCTCTCATAATAAATATTTCATGATGCCTCTCAACTTCCTCATTCCGCAAGCCGTATATGTATGTGTGCGTGCCGCTGGCGTCAAAGTCGATGCGAGAGATAGCGCCATCTCAGCGAACTTTGGGCGCTAACCCCGGCAGGATCAAGGAGTGTAAGACCCCATTAATCTCCTCCCCCAGGATCGCTCGCGCTCACTCGACACCCGCGTGTGCTCCGACTCTTCCACTCTATCGTTTTTGCCCCTTTCTATTCCTCTCTCTCTCCCTCTCTCTCTTTCTCTCTTTCTCTTTATTTACTTTCCGCTCTCTTTCGCCAATCGTTTGCCAAGCTCTCCCTCTAATTCTCTGATTGTTCTGCATACCGAGCTTCGCTTTCCATTCGCTGCTGTTGCTCGATCCTCCACAACCCCTTGCCTTGCTCCCCTGCTCCCCTGCTCGACTCATTGATTTATTTCCATTTGGCAATACCTTGGATTGAAAATGCTTTGTTCCTCTTTTGCATCTTACGATTCGACGATAACACACCTTTGAATAACTCGCTCGATCTACTTTAACATCGAGCTTTATTTAACGCTTTTGCACTAGCTTATTTTATTTATATACTTTTTCATTATTTCGCTACACTTTGGATTCGCGCTTACAGTAATCGTTTTAGATTATTAGCTTTCCAGTTGTTCTTATCTTCTACTCTTATCGCTTTAGATTACATCTCCTCAATTACGTTAGATCTTTTGGTAGGTTCTTGTTGTGACGATAATTTATGAGGTTTACTTATATATTATTATCAATTCATGAAGTCTAAATTTATTCAATATTACGCTTGCTATCGCTTCTTTCTCTATTTTCTTCTAAATCACTTTTCAATAACGTACTAATCATTGGGGGTTCAAATTCATTACATTTGAAATCTTTTTTTTTTGTTCTGTACATTAAAAACTAATTTCCATTCCTTCCTCTGATTACCTCAATTTCCCCTTCGTTTTCTTCGATTAACTTCCATTCATCTCTTTCCCTTCCTGCATCCCTGTATCATCTTTTTTGTTCAAGTGCTTCATACCTCCCATTCACCGTCCTGATTACTTTACCACTCCTTCTTTTCCAGCTCTCCCCCTGCCCAGCTCTTCTACCAATCTATCAGTTATTCTCTCTACCCTTCTCTCTCTCTCTCTCTCTCTCTCTCTCACTCGCCCGTGCGTTCTCTCTTCTCGCTGCTCGCTTATTATAGTAGTCCCCCCCCCTCTCCCTTCCCCCCTCTGTATAGGTCTTCTTTCTCTTCGGCGTGGATATATACTCGACTCGAACCCCAACAGAGAGCGGCAGCATGAACGGCTCTGCGTGATGGCTTTCCCGGCTTTGGTGTTCGCCGGATGTTTTCAGGACGCGCAGTACACGTGTGCACACACGCAGACCCCCACACGCAGACGCATATATAAGAGCCGCGCGCGGCGATACGCCTGGCTGTATATATGTGACTCGGTGTGTACGTATATTGTACGTGTATACGCTCAAGCTACTTCTGCTGCTGCTGCTGCTGTTCGCTCTCTGGGTGGATGACGTCAGAGAGAGCCGCGCGGACAGAGTGCGTGTGGCCAGGATTGGAGCGCGCGAGGCGCGTTCTTTTTGGCTAGCGCGGGTTAACGAAAACGTCGCCGCGGCAGTCGCGTTGCCAATTCAATATCAAATCGAAAAAGGGGACGTGCGCGACTCGAACTCTTCGCGCTCGTTGAACCGCCCGCATTAGAGACCGCTCTCTCACTCTCGCTCTTTTTTCCCTCGCTCCGTCCTTGCCTGCACCTAAACACTCGCTCTCGCGTAATATAGCACTTGGCTTCGACTAATCCAATACTTATGATTGTGTCCAGCGACTCGACCAAGTGTACCGAGCGTTAATTGCGTGTGAAACTTCGATTTTCTTTTTGCTACTCGACGTCCAGAGTAAATTCGTTCCCCGAAAAAGTGTTTATAATATGTGTATATACTTACACGCCAAGTAGTAACGAACGTTAGTTAAATTTGAAAAGTTGCCTTGTCGACCGATTATATAGATCAATGCATAAAATGTTCTTGTGCATTTTATTTTGCATAACTTATATATCAATGTACAAAAGGTATTGGGATTGATTTTAATTATACCAGAACCAGATACTATTCAATAACGCCACACAAGCTTATACACTGAGAAAAAAAATGTCTTGCATTAAATGACTGTGGATTAAATGTTAATGAACGCGTGGATTTGAATATGGCGAATTGAATATTCATTTACTGTTAATCTATATTTCACTTGTACGGGTGACTTAATCGTTAAGAAACGTACGTTAATATTTAAGAACTAGAGCTTCATGACAAACGTATTCGTATTTAATATAAGTGATATTCATTAATTGTACTGTAAATGAACCGATCATTTAATACAAGACATCTTTTTTCTCAGTGTACATTTACTTTTCTCTCGAGTACTTGACTCTGGTATTGAATAAAGCTGTATACTACATCGAAGCCGAACCGTATTCCTTAACAATTATTCTAATAGCTATATACAATGACAATATTGAGAGAGCGCGAGCGCACACGTAATGGCATGCGGCCGCACCGCCGCGGCGCACGCACAAAAGAAATGCTTTCATAATCGCAATGGTGTTAAAAGCGAAGCAGGATACCTTGACTCATTTCTTCGCATACACACACACACACACACACATATATGTAGTCTCTGGCTCGAGCTAATTATGATAATTGCGGCAGATATTTGCCGACGACGACAATAGATGAATGAGCGCACTCTAGCGAGACTTGCGGGATGGGCGGCCTGCACCAGCGCTCTGTTGAAGGCATATTCTTGCGCGCTTATATGTTATAACCTTGCGTGCAGAGCGAGTCTTTGGACTATTGAATACTTATATGCCGAAACGGTATTCGAGGGAAACTCCCGCGCTCGCTCCTTCTCGACATGAGGAATTGCATTTTTATTTATAGCCCTGACCTTCGCGGTAGACACACTCGCTTGCTCGATATATACATACATCATATCTCAGGCAGCTGCAGCTTCGCCAAAATTATTGTTCTATATTCATCTTGTTTATTTGTTGCGCAGCTGCATGGCTGCTAAGCTATATATATGTATGTATATATGTAGTAATGAAACATCGTTGTCGTCGTCGATTTGAAAAACAATTGATGCAGAAATGGAAATGGATTGGATATGTATTAGCTGGTGTTGTCACAGGCCTAGAATAATCGAGTGAAAAAATTAAATGTTGATTCTTCTTTAAGTGATATATATATATATATATATATATACGCTTTGAGTATTTTTTACTCGAAAAAATATATTCGCAGCCAATCCGTTTCAAATGTAGCAGTTGTAAATTAATTCGATGTCATATTGTATCGCTTCTTGGGTGTTCAGATGAAATTACGGTTTCATTCGTCAAAAATTATTATAGAACCATAAACGTATATAATAAGTGTAAAGAAATAATTATTGTTTGCATACAGTATAATACTACGGATATAATATAACAGTTACTCTATAATAGTTGCGGGCACTATAAATGATCGTTCTATCTATATATAAGAAGAACAAGAATAGATAGAAAGAATAAGCGTCCTACTGTTCCTAGATATACCAACTAATGTTATTCTTATGTCTGTTCCTGTTCCTGTTCTTTTTCTTTTTGCCTGTATAGGGGCCTTCATTCGCTTGGTCTCTCACTGGCCGCGCTAAAATAATATACTACTACGAAAATGGAAATTACCGCGCACGATATTCAGCCGACATTATACATTTGACACGTAAACGTATAGCTCTATATTATCATTCTCCGCATATATATATGGCAATGAATATATAAAGCTTCGCGGTTAAATCCTTCTCTAACGCGTTTATGCTGCTTTAAATTAACTGGCTTGATTATATAAAAGCAGACGCTATATCACAACAATCGTGAAAGTGAATTCTCACCTTTGGTTTCAGTTTCAAATTTAGTGGAAGAACTACAGTTGCGCGTTTGCATATATATATAAAACTGCCCGATGCAGTTCCGAAATCTCGTGCACAATCTATAACTTTCGCCTTCGTTGCGCGGAGTGCTTTGCTTGCAAGTCGAACCGACATCGTAAATAAGCCTATACGCAGTTTTGCATTCCTTTAGAACCAACTGATGCACAACCGCTTTCGGAGCTATTTTTGGCCAACGTATATACCACTCGGGGTTCCCCGAATCCTAAGCCCAGCCACTAGAACCTCATTGTCAATTGACTTTGTCGATCGACCCGCGGCGCTTCGCAAACCATGGAACCATCGCGCGTACATCGCTGATACAGGAAAGCAGAGAGAGAGAGAGAGAGAGGGTCAATTAGCGTCGGGAAGTGACATAAAGCGTTTGTTCCCGATACCCCGATAAAGCACACGATATAGACTGGCACGCGTCCGTCGTCGTCTCCTGTAGCATATACTCGCGCAGATCTGACCAACTTGACCCACATAACGTATTGCGCGTAGAGAAAACGGGTGGGCCAGTGGCTGGGGCGTCTCGTTTTTCCTGCGTAAGACAGCAGCGGCAACGCGGCGATGTTTTTGGCAGGAAGCCTATACCGGCGTCGAGTCGCGCGCGGCATTACGCTAGTGGGTATTTAATGAGTTACTGAATTAGCCGCCCCACGCCGAGAGAGAGAGAGAGAGGCCTCTTAGCTCTGCGAACTACTAAAAACATCTTAGGCTCTTATTACTGTCGTATAGCTGCTGCTACTACTACTACTTTATTAAACGCCCCCTTGATGAGGCGGATTGGACCTTGTGCTACACTGTTATGAATTACTTTTAGGCGAACGATTACTTTTCCACCGCACACGCGTACCGACTGTTATTGCTTTAAATAGTTTTTATTGTATATATATATAAGAACAAAGTAATTATGTGATCGATCTGAAATGACTATAAAGGTCAAATTAATTTATATAATTGACTTATAATTTTCGGAAATAAAATTATGCGAAACGTCGAAAGTATTTTTGAAGTCATTCAAAAAGTAAAATGAAGTCATTGAAAGGTGGACGATAAATTTGACGTCTATTTGAATTCCACAGCTATATATATAACAACTCGATTTGCTTTAGACGGCAGTTTTTGCGCCCCCGTTAATTGTTAAGAATTAATATTAGGTATAGTTCTGGCATCTACTAAAACGCGTGAAACGGCAATACCACCGCTGTATTTTTACAATAAAATAACGGAACTGCGAAAGACTCGGTCGAATAAAGAGGCCTTAATAAAGTATATATATAGTAACCGGTAAGAGAGCATGGGTGTATACGTAGAAGTTTGGATGAATTTCGGGGGAGTTGGAGAGTTAGGACACACAGCTTGAGTTTCCGGAGTGTCGACCGCAGAAATCGGTGCAGGTCGAGGAGAGCAACGGAGCGTCGCGCTCCCTTAAAATATTTCGAACGCATATAACGTCAAATCACGATGCCGCAAAGTGCGAGGGCATAAATTTCGGTTACTGCGCAGTCTGCGCACCGTCTCTCTCTCTCTCTCCCTCCCTGTTGTGCGAACATTACAGCGAGGTCCATAAATAATGCGCGCGACAAATAATACCGGCGCTGATAATATATCACATCCATAGCGCGTAATAATAATCCTGATTGTAAGATTTGCGACGGTGTACTTTGCATAAGATATCGGTAATTTGCGGCTGAATACTGATGTGTAATGTGTATTTGTTTTTATGAACTTTCTTGCAGGTGGAAAATCTATTAAGTTATCGTTGTAAGTTACACGTTCAAAATCATTAGATCGGTCGAATAAGCTTAGTCAAGGATGTGTTTAGGCCAAAGACTTTGAAGTTTTCGAGGTAACGCATCCTTCGATACATGATAAATATTATAACGGCCGAAGTTTCTGCGATTGTTTGTTTAGATTTGATTCTGAAAGATTGCTATGCAGTTTTTAACAATATTCAATACTTTTATTAAGTATATTTCTACTTTTATTAAGTATAATCGGTGGCCACGTTTGTTTTAAATTAAATGTTTCGTCTAAATAATTACGTACGTTTCTTACATTTCCTATAATACCTAATTTCCTAAAAACATGGATCCTCTTTAATTAGTTATTGATATCTAGAGACATGTATAATAAAAATTACCAAGTGGTCACGGTAATATTATGTTTTCGTATAGTTTTTGCAGTATTTTCTACAATATTCATCGATAGAACTATAGGATTTGTCGTTTGAATTTATATCATCTCAATTTCCAATGCAACTGAAAATTTTTATCTAGCTGTATACCGTAAATTTTAAGCTTTGTTAAGTAAACAGAACCAATTTCTTTTTCCCTGAGTCTTACTCCAAATTGCTATGATTACTACACACTACAACACTAATTACTCATTTACAATTTTCCTTAATTTTACAGCACTGTAAATTAATACATGCATCTTTAGCGTCTACGAATGGCCGAATAAATACACTTTTTGTATATCCTCTCTATTATTTTGCCAAAATGAGATAAATTTATATTCGCATGTACAGATATATAGTAAAGCAGGAAAAAAAGAAAACTTATTTATAACGCGCTATACATGAAACTCGATTTTTCATCCCATATGCACGATGAAATTTCAACAAGTGTATTAAAAAGAAAATAGCTCAATCACCATCAAATATACATATTAATTATTATTAACGCGCTAACTTTAACGAAAGTACCTTACTATGCAAAATTAATTAGGTTATTCATTAATAATTTAAGTACCTTTTATACATTTTATGAAATGACTGGAAAAACTTACGCTTCCTGTTTCACACACCGTTACTTCAAAATACATGCGCAAAAATATAATTCTATCTATACACTGTAAGATTGATTCGAGAATACCAACGATATGGATATGCTAATATTTCAAATAAAACTATGTATACAGTTTCTAGCAATATAGCAAAGTGTTAACCAACGCGAAGCAGTAGCTTTCACAATGTTCGTCTCTTTATCGACGTTAACTCACGCCGCCATTTCACAAAAACCACATAACGAAGCACCTCGACAGCAACCGAACGCTAAAGTACGCGCGATATAGCCAACGAAATAAAAAGTGTCATTACTGTATAGAAAAACACGACTTCGGCATTCGGTTTGTAAAAAAAGAGGAGAAACGCCGGACACAGGCAGAGAGAGAGAGAGAGAGAGAGAGAGACAGAGAGAACCCTCAATTAAAATTAATCGAGCGAAATGAGAGCGAGAGCGACGGCTCGCTCGAGGTGGTTTTTTTTTTCTTCTTTCTAGAGTAACGAGGGAAATTATTCAGACGACTTGAACTGGAGCTCATGCATATTTGCGAGTGCACGCGGTAACAGCGGCAGCGGCAGCGACGGCGACTCGACAGGCTGTGAACGCAGATAAAGCCAGCGCTCTGTCTCTCTCTCTCTCTCTCTCTCTCTCTCTCTCTCTCACTCGTTCACGGACGTGACGATGTACCTCAATGGTATTGTCGGGAGGGTCTTTCTCTCTCTGTCTGTCTCTCTCTCGCTCGCTCTCTCTCTCCGCACTGCCGCACGATAAGGCATAGCTATGCAGACGCACACACACACACACACAGATACACACGTAGATAGACACGTGACTGCGGGCGAAGGCCGTACTTTGGCTGCGGCTGAGCGCCGATAGCGCAGCCGCCGCAGCCGCCGCCGAGTGCGAATGCACGACACGAGCGAAGCGGCTGCACAGCTTCCGGTCGAACTCGCGACGTATGCAGCCCGTAAAAAGAAAATAAGCTTCCTCCCTATATTTTCCTCCGCTTCCTCTTTGAGTATATGGAAAAACGCTAGCTCAGCCCCCCGATGTCTATCCGCTCGAACTTGTTCTTCTCTCTCTCTCTCTCTCTCTCTCTCTCTCTCTCTCTCTCACTCTTTCTCTTTTTTGCATCTATCAGCGGCGACGCTTCGATTCTTCGCGGCTTTTGATTATTGCCAGTTCGCGGCCAATAAAGTTCTTCTGGTCGTCGCATTGAATAATAGATAGCGCGACGCCCAGATCGTCAAGAGCGTTATATATATGTCTACATATAATGATGTGAGTGGCGAACTTGTAATCGAAACTGCTCTCGTTGAATTTTCATGTAGACGACGGAAGACGCGTTTAGAATTTTTTTGCTTCGTTCGACTGCTGGTCCTTGTGATACTCGAAACGGAAGACATTGATTATTCATTGCAATTAGCGAGATATATGCTGCAATTGATGGTTTCGCAGCAATAGAGTGAGCAAAAAAGGAGTGGTAACGACATCTTCTACAATCCAGGATGAACTTGTTGGCAATGTAGAGTTAGTGAATAGTATCCACAATAAAATATTATCCACATAGAAGACGCATTTGTTCTCTTGGGCACAGAATGTATCGGTAAGTCCAAGAATATATATAACTTCGCTACGAAAAACGTATAGATACAATAAAGACGAGGAAACTCACCAAAACTGAGCCGACGATCGCGGAGCTGCAGGACAACTCCCCACACATCTGCGGCTAATCAGCAAATATATATCTCGGAATTAACGAAAACACTCGAGATATCGTGCGATCAGTCAGAGAGGACTTGAAACCATTGTGATACAACACGCTTTCGATTTCGCCGGGCGGACACGAACCTAGAGGCTTACAAGTGTGTGTGTTCGTGTGTATACGATAGACGAGAGCGAGAAAGTCGAGAGGGAGGAGGAGGACAAGGAGGAAGGAAGGGAGGAGGGAGAGAGACGAGGGGAGGCAATAAAAGCCCACGGTAGGCGCGGCCGCGCTGCGGGCCGCATGCGGACATGGAAGAGGCCGAGGCCGGTAGTCCCGCAGTCCGCGCGGCACTCCGGATAAGATAAAGATAACCTCTCTTCCAGCTCATTCGTCGGTTTTGATGGCTTCCCGTCTCTAAGCGAAACAAGGACATCACCAGAGTCCGCCAGAATATATATATATATATATATATGTTTGTGGGTGTATATATATGTTGTACTACCATCGTCCGGTTCTTTATCGTCGATTCAGACGATCGGGACGCCACTTTCCGCAATTAAGCTATCTCGTTATCCTAGCTTTCTTTTACTCCTTTCGTATACGCGTATCATCTGCAGTAATGATGTTAGCTACTCGACTGGAAGTAGAAGACAGACAACTTTTTCATTTTACTGTACCTTGGTTAGTTGCGTTCTATTCTCGATATACGCTAAATTGGCTGAATGATTCGTGCATGGTGGAGTGTCTCTTTTCAGTTTGATTATAAATAATTTGGTTTAGTAATGGTATGATTAATAAATTATGAATTTATTTTATTATTGTATTGACTTTACTGTGAATTAGGAAGATCCTTAAAAAAAGCGGATTTACTTATTGTGCAGGATGTTGAATCTCACGTTATATGATTACATGAAGTATTGCAGCGCATCTGATGGTTGCAAATTTATAGTCAATCATTAGATTGAATTATGTGAGAGAGAACCTAAATAAAAATAGGATTTACAGATCATAATATTTATTTTCTTTGAGCTTGTATGTTTTTAGGAAATAATGAATTTATAACACGAAGTATCACCTAAATTCATTTAATCTTAAAATGATGTCTTAACTCAATACCAATAATTTTCCGGAAATGTTTGTCATCCGAAGCTTATTGTTCTAAAAAAGTGTAGGTATAAGAAAATAGACATTCCAATTTTTCACAAGAAACCAAATTAACTTATTAAGGTTTGCGATCGCTATCAGAAGTATATGTCGCGCAGACATGCAATCACGCCTCACTTATCCATCTAAGCATTTACGTCTATAGTCTACTATATTTTGAACATCGCCCAAGATGCAAGTTCACGGACATTCGCGAAGATAACATTAAGTATTGAATATAAAATTAAATCTTATCTTACACAGCAATTATGCATGTATTATTTTGTTGGGCCCTATAACCAATTTTTTACTTATCAGTGTTAAACGCCGTCGTTGGATTCCAATTTATAAACGCAGATTTGACGTTACATTATACAATTAATTATGCACATCTCATTCACGGAACAAAATATCCATAACAAAATATCAATAAGTATGCAGATTGCGCTGCACTTAATCTGCATACTTATTACAAGCAAACAATATGCATCTGCATAGTAATTCGAATGTGAAAAGAAATGGCGTGTCGCTCCAAAGCAGTGTTCTTCGGATGTTTCGCCTTTTTGACGAATACCTAAGTGATTTTATCCCCTGCGTAATCACTCGCACAAAGAGTAAAGATCAGACGTAATTGGAAGCGATAGACATTTTAATAGATAAAAACGCACTTACATTCAAGAACATTGATGAGCTGTACGTGAATCCGTTCTTACGAAGTCGCATTTACAGTGCCCGAGGAAAAACAAAAATACAGAGCTGTTATTTACAGTATCGGCGATCGCTCTGTCCATTAATTATATTTTACTCTCCTGCCCTACACATTGCTCAGTTTTAATGCAA